>KZ149566.1:16927-29490 GCA_002157085.1 Melampsora occidentalis | reverse complement strand
TAGATATGAAGTCTTAGTCTTCGCGTCTCACTCTCTTGATCATGCGAGGCTACAACTTGCCGCTTAGCCTTGTAAGGAGATTCATGTACTAAAGTTGACTTGAGTTCGAGTCAAAGCAGAGTCTTCTGTAACGAACATCATCATCCTTTTGAGCTCAAGGTGGAAGGACGTTGTGATTATTACTCTGTGATATTTTCTCAATTCAGCTTTCTCTTTGACTGTGGGCGACTACGCACAGCTTAAAATGGCTTGAAAAAGTCGGTATCCCACTTGAGTGGTTGTGTTTATGATGTATATGTAGCTACCCCTGAGGCCACAATAGATCAGCCCTCCTGGCGACTGTTCAATTATGAAAGGACGAAATCTTCAAACCCAGTGCAATTCCAATGAAGGGAAAGCTATCCGCCTTTTTGTGACGCACGTTAATATACAGAGGAGATCAATTACATACACAGTCCATGTTCAAGCGGTTCACAGAACTGATGTCTCTAGCCCAAGATGATTGACGACGGTACCAACAGTAAACTGACATTGCGTATAATATCACATTCTTATCCAAAAGAAAAACAAAAATATGAACAACACAGAGGTCATGTGTAGTATCGTACAAATCCAACCCTACTAAAAGTAATATCTTGTTTCTCATCAGCTTTCATATCAAATTCGTTTATGAGTAGCATGTATTAAGCAGTCCGGCCATCCTAATGATCAAAATCGAAATATGGAGAGAAGATATCATCCCTGGTGATAACAATGTAAGTTCAACTGTTTGGCTGAAAATATGAGTTCGACTTTCACTTAGCCAACTCGGCCCTTTCTCCTGCTGTCTTCCTTTTTCTTGGGCCCCAAAAATCCTTTACAGACCTTGGATCCACAATGACAACGCTGAATTGTAGGGGCAGTCGCTGTCGTCATCTCTTCTTCGTCTTCGTTTGGCCCATCCGGTTCTTTGTGGGAAGTGCGGATGTTTGAGGTAGGTGCGATATCACTGAAGTTCTGTGGGTGCGCTTTAAATCAACTTGATGTAGATAAAAGGAAAAACCTGGTTTTGCTTACTTGCCAGCCGTAATTATAAGAGAGCTCTTCATCAATTTCAATATCTCGTAAAGTGAATAAACCGATTTGATACTCTTCTAACCCTGAGAGTTTGAATCTTTCAACTCGCAAATTGGGTTCACATGAGTGGTTGATGAATCTTGAACAATTCCCCTTTTTGCCCGCATCGATCACATCCGATCCATCGTCTACAATCGAAGTGAGAGAGGAAAAGGGCTGAGACAAATCGGGGGATAAGGGAAAAGGAGATGCCCACAAAACTCACAATCCAAAAAGTAAAAACTGGTCATTCCTCGGTAATCATTCACTACCCTTTTATAACAAGTCTCTCTTGAAATAATTTCACCACGATAGTCAATCAGAAATATTCCGGCTTTCAATCTGATCTCGGTCTTCAGTCCCCATCCCCTTTGTTCTCCTGTATAGAAGACCTTCAGCCCTTTTCCTAACTTTTGCGTCGATTCATCGATTAAATCCTTTCGCAGATTCAAGGGTATGTTGGTACATGATTGACCAAGGCTACATCTCTTGGGATCACAGAGATAGGATGTCACCCTAAAGTGACAGTGAGGTTAATAATCCCATGTTAGTCGTTCTTGTTGATATGCGGGTATATATAAGGAAAGGAGATGATTCTGACCGATTCAAACACTTTTCTCCACATCCGCCATCAGTACATCCACAGATAGCTGGTGGTATGTCGCTGACCTCTGGCTTCCGGTACGGATAGACATTTGACTTGATCTTCAGATATGGGGGTGGTAGCCGTTCTTCATCTTCGTCCTCCTCTTCATCATCTAACATGTGTCTTGATGCATCGGGACGTGAAGTACGACGTCGTCGATGGCGGCGATGGTTCTTGTGTTTTGGCGGTCTTGGCTTGTTGGTTGCGCTGGCAGTAGAAGTCGGACGACGAACCGTTCGAACAAGTGAATGAGGTAAACATTCATCATCAACTTCGGATTCGGAGTAAGCGGTTGAGGATTGCGGAAAATGATCATCCTCATCTGAGAGATCAGACAGGGAAGAGGAAAGTTCAGTGAGATCTGAAGAATGATCAGAGTAGTGTTTGCTGGTGGATGACGGGGCGCCTGGACTAGGATTACGTTCAAATGAAAGATGGTCGGCAGCAGGTTGAGTTAAGCTAAGGTCAGAAGTAAATGCAGCGGAAGGGGCGTCACGTTTGCGATGATTGTGATGTTGTCGCGTTGACTTGGTTGAAGTGCCTTCTTGAATCAATTTCAGATCACCCGCTGTTTCCAAATAAGATATATATAGGTAAGAATCAGTTTAGAAAAACTTGCAAATATTTACACGTGAAACAGACTCACCGACTTCAGCCCCGTCTGTTTGAATTCCTTTGAGGGCTTCCCACGGTCTGAATCGTTTGGTAGGTATGATTGAGAGTGCAATTTGAGGCGGTAGAGATGAGGAGGCAGAAGGCTCAACCGTGACATGTTCCTCAAGTTGAGTATTGATCAGCTCCGGGTTTTCAGTAGCAGTGTGAAGATGATGGGTAACTCCTATTGAAGTTCTCGTGGATCGAACTACACCAGGTTCATCTGATTCAGGGACCGATAAGAGTGGCGGCGAGGAGATTACTTGATGTGCGTTAGAGGGGGGCACTGAGAGCGGTGTAGGTTCCTGGAGAGTTGAGGTAGGAGAGATTGGATTGACTAGGGATGTTGAAGGTGAACTAGGTTTGTGGCTGGCGCTCAAGAGTTCGGTTGATATAAGAGGGGAAGTCTTGAGAGTAGAGGATGATGGTTTGCTCGATTCGTCAAGGGCAGATGAAGTGGTTTGAAAGTTTTGATTAATGATTTGATTCGAAGTAACAGATGAACTCTTTCGTGAACGACGAGTGAGATGATTTTGCTGTTCTTTATTTCCAAGACTAACACTATTATTGCTGACGACACTCTTACTCCGTTCCTTTCTTGTGGTGATGGTTGAGTTTGAAGCTGTATTGGTAGTGTTCGACTTGGTCTTATCCTGTTTCTCTTTCGATAGTTTTTCGAAACGTTTACTCATCCGACGACCGTCCTTGAAGACAGCAGTCTCGATTGGAACTTGACCTGCTGTCTTCCAAGGTGGAGAAGCTGGATCGAATGGACAAGACCGGCGATGAGAAACATGGTCCGCCGGTGCAGATTGAGTGGCTTGTTCTTGTTCCTGATCGTTTCCACCATCTTGATCGACGTAAATCCATCTACCAGGTCTCCACATCTTGATGATGATGGGAATGTGATTTTGTGATATTGAGAAGGTGACAATAATGAGAGAAGAAAGCCAATAAAAGTGAAGTCAAAGAATGAAGTCAATGTGAGCACATCCAAGATAGGAGCATGTGTCTGTGTCTGTGTGAGCTGAATAACCAATACAGCTGCATATATGTAGACCCCGTTCGGATTCCGGAAACTTATGCCCGAAAAAATAACCCGAAGGGCTAAAAACCGTTCACCCTCGTTCACCCCTCTTCACCCCTTTTCACCTTAAATGAGACGATTGACCACCCATGTAATATATATCACCATCTGGCTGGCTCCTAGATAGCACCCGACGTGTGTTGGTTCGGGTTTGAATATATATGGAAAGGCCAAAGTGATGGGAATTTCGACTTTAGGTGTTGTAAAGTCAGGATATTCTTTCGGAGGAGAAAGGGTGGTGGTAAAGGAGAGGAGACAATCAGATACTAAACAGACTCAAAGCTTCAAGTGTTTATGATTAAGGGCTCTTGGAAGGGTGAACTCAAATTTTTTGGAAAAGAGGATATGCATCTTGAAAGATATTGTAATGTTTGTCATACCTCAAGTATGTCACACGCAAAAACATCGACTCATTACCCAAGAATACTAATTCAAAGATCTTGATACATCCAACACAATGACAGCACAGTGAGGATAAAGTAGCACTTGGTGAGGTGGTGGAGAAAGTTTTTCTACTCCACTTGCGTTGATTCTCGGCGAAATTTTCATTCTACAATGGTCGTTACACAGGCCGGTGTGATGATCAACACCTCAAGAGAAAGCTCCTGTTCATGTTTCACTCCAGCCGGTACTGGTAGTGGATGCCTTTGCATACAGTTGATACAATGTTGGTACCAAGAGTATGTGGCCAGCGGAATCTCTCACTTGAAGTATATCAAAGAGCTGTTATGCCGTGTCTTGGCGATTTGCATTGGGTTGAAGGGCCCATAGTTCAGTCTCTCAAACCAGGCGCTTGGGAAGTAGTTTTGACTGATTTGAAAAGTTCAGTAAAGAACCAAATCTTTCAGAGTTAAATAAAGTAGAAAGAACAACGTATATTTCACACAAAGACTATTCACACAAGTATGGTAACAAGGGTTCAGGTGCCCATCGGGTATCACTTTTAACGCACACCTCGCGCTCTGAACTTCTTGGTACTAGCAATTTGACCAGGAGTTGTGTTGTCCATATTTTGTGGGTTTGCTGGACTGCATAGTGCCTGGTTTTCCGCTGGTAAGGTCATCTTCGCAATCTCGCTTGGTTGCATCACAATGACCCCGGCGAATCCCGCTGCAAGGTGGAAAGAGATGTGGCAATGAAGAATCCAGACGCCGCTGCATGAAGTCCAAAATGTTCGAGTTAGCGAATTGTAAGAGCTCCATGCGCAGGATCTGAGGCAGGCTTTTGAAAAGCTCTATGTCAAGTCCTTTAGTCCCGAAAAAAGGCGACTCACGGATTGTATGCCGGGACACGTACTGAATCAAGAAACATTGGGTAAGGAGATAGTTTCACTAGATACAGATATGAACGAATAAAACGGCTGATCAACTCACCGACAATGTAGCTTCCTCCACGAACAACCATAGTATCACGCCTCATTGGATTTGAAGTCCGGTATTGCAATTTCTGTGCCTGTGAATCGGTCAATTGACCTGATCCCTGCGCCACGATGGACGAATCCACACCATCTATGAGAGAAGATACTCATTTCATCAACTTGCCTATCGATTTACCTATATGGCACACAGTTTACTCACGCAGATGATAGACATGATCAACTGAGACGGTTCAAGGCGTACGAGTCAGATGGCTTCTATCAAGGCAAAAAGAAACAGAAGAGATCCTCACTGCCGCTATCCAAGTTGTTGATGACGATGTCGTAGGTGCCCTGGGTGGAAAGCGTGAGTGCAGTGACCTGGGAGCTGTTGACTGTTTGCGATCCTCCGCTGAGAAATTGTTGAAGCAGGGGCTTGTAAACGAAAGCTGATGACAACGCGCGGATCTCTATCAGTAATGGAATTTCAGAACACGGAGATAGAACTCACTGGTCCAGGTTGTATTGTCTACAAAGAACCGTCCCAAAGCCTGTGAATTTTGCGGGTTACTGGGGTTTGGGACCATGACGATTCCAAAGCTTGAGTCATAAAATACCTAAGGTCATCAAGAGATATTAGTCTTGAATTAACAGTAGAGAGGTGTGGAGGCTTACTCTACCGATCACATTTGATTCTGGATCCTTTGATAACAGAGGTGAGAGGGTGTCGGGATCCAAATCAACACAGGGACCGTGTGTGGCGTTCACATCAGGCCAATCTCGAGTCGTCGGAAGTTGAGAGGGTAGCTGTGCCGAGGAAGAATTTGCGGAAACATTTGCTGATGTCACAACGCGAATTATGGCCAGCGCTGTGTTTCCTTCCGTGGTGTTGATACCGGGCGCGAGCCAGGCAAAGCAGTCAGTATCCATCGCGGCCCTAAGGAAGAAAGACGATCCAGCTTGATCTGATGTGGTGTCCAAGATAACAGAATATCTCTGTCCATTGTGAAACTGGAGACGGGCGCGATGAAGTGATATTAATTTAGAGTGGTACGCGTCACTCCTCAATATCTTTACTTACTGGGACACGATGAACTGGCTGCGGGGCTTTCACGCCTGTGGAGTCAGCCTCGACAACAGTCAAGGGATGGTTGTCGACAGATACTCGAAACATGGCATGCGAGCCAGCTTGAATCAGGCGAAGTCTGGTTCGTTGTTTGGGTTCGACCTGTAACTGTAAGGGTCCTGAGTTGGGCCCACAAGTATCACCTGCTTCCGCGTATTGGCAATTAAATTGGCCGACGCCGTTTATCAAAGCTTTCCAGGAAATTGAAGCAGACGATATCAAGATGCTGAAGTCCAATATGTCTGAGCATGTAGGTGATCAATACTCACCGGAATTCGGAGAGGGTGCTGCAGTGGTGTTTTTGTACCCTGCCGCCGACAACTGGCCGGCAAGGATTGCGGTGCTCTGACTAAGTGCGTGATGTGTTTCAGTTGGAAGCCGAACTTTCCCAGATATGGCCGCCACCTCAAGACAACAATAGACTTACTCGTGAAACCAATCGCTGTCACATAGGAAGAAGCAGAATTTAGCTGCAATATGTAAGCTAAAACCTGAAAGTGCTTACGCAATGAAAACGATCATGTCCCGCTCATAGTCGACACCCCTTTTGAGAGGGTCACGCGGACTGTGAACTATAAGAGGTCCCGCTGATGTAAAGGATTTTGAATTTCAGCAACAAAACCCCGTAAGTGGTTGATAAACTTGTGGTGCACACCAATTCCATCCGCATTCAAAGCTTGTGCATGTGCCTGTTGATTTGTTTGAAGGAATGTCAGGCGAGAAGCGTATATCCAGTATATGGTTAGAGCTTACGTGGTACCCTTATAAGATGAAAGAAAAAAGTCAGTTATTGAATGGTGCGGTGCTCAAGAAACCATGAGATATTAAAAGAAGATATTCCCCGTCTCACAATATGACGGCACTCACAAAACGTTCCAAACTGATCATTGATGGTAAAGGTGTATCGAAATGAGGTTCCGGCTGGGATGGCGCACTGTGTGACACCTTCATTTTCAAGATAGGATTTAGCGTTGTCTTCAAGGGGGGATTCATCTTATTTTATGTCGTTACTGACCCGTAACGCCATCCATCTGAAGGTGATTGAGGACGTCATCAGCATATTGATACATTTTCAATTCATAAGGTTGGTAGAACCTCACCCATGGCGTGCCACGCTGGAACATTCCCTAGATAGGATATCATGTGTCAGCCATTTTGTCTGAGAACGCCATTTGGCTATTGGTCTAGAAACAATACCTACATGCCAATGTATCGAGACCTCAATATTCAGTTCATTTTTCACCAACACGCTGATTGTATCCCTATGAAGTTTGAACACAAATACCGCCGTTAGCCCGATTAGTACGGACATTTCTAGCGGATGTACATCAAGCGCTCACCCTTCGTTTACCTATTGGATTAAATAAACTTTAACGTCAGTATTGCTGCTCGAAAGACCTTCTGGAAAGCGGAAATATTGACCTCAATCAAAGGCCCTGGGTATTGATTATTGATTACTAGCATGTTTCTGAGAGAGAAGGTGTTGTTAGTGGAAGAATTTCTTTCCATGAAAACTCTTTACGACAGAGAAAAAGCTACCTTTGAAAACCATCAGGCGCCCCAAGCTGGTTACTGTTTGGAGGTAAGAGAATGTCTTTCAATGAATCAATGGGCCAGGAAATTTCATCTAGTGCGTAACACGTGCACTGACCTGACGGTGAATGTGTAATTTCTGGTTTGAGGACCAGCATTGATATCGAAATTGGGTGAAAGGACTAATTCTGAAGGATTGAACTGGACCTGCCCTAGGACGGCCACATTGAGTATGACTGAGAGAACGTAGAGAGATGTGAAGAACTTGAAAAACTGGGAAAGTGAGCCACTTGAGAGAGGAAGCAACATCGCAGAGACTATTAAAAATTAATGGTTGTCAGACAGGTTGTTTTAGCGTGATAGTATATTGGATTGGAATGTAGTAAAGCTGATGAACTCAGCAAGGTAGGATGGATTGGAAAGATATTAAAGGAAGAATTTTGAAAAAGGAGTGTGATTATCGATGATACAAAGCAATTCAAGGCGGGAAGCTCGAGTACTAAAATTAAGTATCACGATAGTTATTATTCAGGATGAAATAAAGGTTTGATGGGGCTAACACTATATCCCGGCTCTTCAGACCTGGTCTTTATGGGGGGCATCTCTAGAAATTTGGAAGCATGGAATAAGCACAGCCATCAAGGGTCTTACCGAATTCATACGGAGTTCTGGCATCATCAAACCCACCGGTCGTCAAGCGCAACATTTTCTGGATGCATTGCATACATCATTATATAACCAGAACCTCTTACCCCTCAAAGTGAGAGGCGGCCTGACAGACTGGAATTTGTGGGTGGCATTTAGGTGTTCTTTCACCTCAGCTACCTAGGTTCCTGATGCTTTGTATCTTCCTCGGTTTTCGGTGAGGGTTGAAGCAATTAGCAAACTGGATAAACCCACTGAAGGCTATTACTTTCTAAACCTTTACAGTGAATTCGAACAAAGCGGTTGTAATGATTTCTGATGGCCAACGTGCCATTTTATTTAAGCTTCGGAGAGCAGACTTCATCTCCAGACTTGGCAGTCAGACAAAGAGACAGCTGTTTGATTTGAATTCTAGACGGAAATCCTACATGCCCCTTTAGTAGCCTTCATTGGACATTTTGCGAGTGTCAAATTGATCCCTCGAGACGCGAGGAAAAGCGTTGCTGAGACAATCGAAGACCGAGCTCATATGATGTATGCTTTGAATCTCAACTGCTTTTTGACGACTTTTTGAAAGTGTCGCAGACCTGGATGCAGCCGAGATTTGATTTCTAGCGCAGCCAGCAGAATGGTGGCCTTCACTTGCCACCACATGCTCCCGTACATACATTCTCTTTACAAAGATATTTCCTTTATCTGTCACAACCGTTGTCATTTCAAACCCATACAAGAACCCTTAATTTGTCATTTTACTTTTTTTGAGGATCAAGATGTTTCGAAGCTGAGGAGACCCCAACGAGAGATCATGTATGTTCTTCTAATCGAAGCTGTAAACAAGAGACAAATGGGAACAACGGCAGTCACAAAATATTCTTGGGTTGAGTGGCGGTAAAATTCTGTTATGAACATCACAAGATAATTATGTATGTCCAGTTGCACTTATGGGTGAAGGTCTACGATCCCATAGAAATAACCTTGTCGAATGAAAAAGGCTGCTCACAAACTTAACAAACTCTCTCGTCAAAGGCCCGAGGCTTCGTTCACGACTCAATTTTCGTGTTGATAGAAGACCGTGGGGTGGCTTTCTACCCCGGCTACTCGCACTAGGCGCAATGTCACGTCGCATTCGGGGCTGCGACATCCTGTCGCTTTCCCGGGGCCTACATAACCCTGCTGTGCGACAGGGCCAAATTTGGCCGCGACAGTCAAGTTTGGCCTGCGACATCAACTCGGCTAAGACATCAGATGCGACATTTGAAAATACAGATGCGACACCTGACCCTTCGACTGCGACACTTGACCCTTGGGCTGCGACAAATCGAGATCCTCCAACAGCAACAGATCAAGACCCGTACATCAGTAATCAATATTCTCTATACGAAAAACTTTCCACAATACCATTTGATAATAATTATTTTCAACATGAACAAAATCATATGCACTTGCTCAAGCTGTGTTGTTAAGACTTGTACTGATGAAGACGGAAATTCAAACCCCGGTCAATTTGTATCTCGTAAAACTCAGTTACAACACCACCTTGACGAACTTGAAGCCTCACAAGGCCACTTGTCAAAAAACCAGGGTACCTCTCTCAAACAAGAAACAATAAATCATCACGAACCAGCAACCATTGATCTTCAAGACTTGCTAAAGAAACAAGAAGGTTTGGATTACGAGGCATTGCATGCAGGCGGGTGTGATACATCACTGACTGGCAAGTGATTATTGATATACAATCAAGGCAGTGAATGTGTATTTGAGATCTGACACTCATGTTCTGTCCAACAGTTCTCACCTTGGTAGGAATATTCCTTGGTTGGCTGCATCTATTTTGTGGCCTTAGTAGTGACCACTGCCAGCTGGCACGGGTCTTCATACTTCGAATCATTGAAACAACTCGAGATCATCCACTCTTAGACGATTCCAACGACCGCCAACTCCCAAAGGACATCCGTACCACCATCAAGGCACTTGCGATCAGTCCACAATTGGAGAAGCAGATCTGCTGTCCAAAATGCTTCAGCCTATACTCATCATCAGACGCACCCTGGCTGTGTTCATTCAGGAAGTCACCAAAAGCTCGTCCATGTGAAGAAGAACTTTTTGAACTGAAGAAGTCATATCAAAGTCTTCGAGACAGGGGCAAAAGCCAACAAAACCCTACTGCCTTCTCGAACCTACCTCCTTTGGAAATTGGACGTCCGCGTAACCTATACGTGACTCAGAAACTATCAACTTGGCTTTGTTGGTTACTATCCAGGTCAAGAATTGAGGAGGAGATTTCCAACTGGTCAAACGAGCTCAGCCAGTCCACCGACAAAAAAATTATCGACATTCAGCAATCTGATGTGTGGAAGGAGATCACATGGCCAACTGACCCTCCAATCGGACCGAAGCCCTTGAATCTGATGTTTTCTTTATTTATTGACTGGTTCAATCCAAGAGGCAACAAGAGACGAGGCGCCCAGCAATCCATGGGAGTTTTTTCTTACAACTGTCTCAACCTTCCACCTTCGTTGCGAAACCTTACCCAAAACACATGTGTTGCCGGAATCACCCCAGGACCAAATTCGCCAGACATGTCGACTGTTTCGCATACAATCACATTCCACATAGACGACTTGATTGCTCTTGAACAAGGCATTGTGATGCCCACATATCAATTCCCAGAAGGCCGTTTGGTACGGGTCAAATTACTAATGCTATTAGGTGATAGTGTGGGCATGCACAAAGTCGCAGGATTTGCCTCACATGCTGCAACTCTCTTCTGCTCATGGTGTTGGATAACTTCACACGATCTAGAGAAGATGCAGATTGGCAAACTTCGGACAAAGGCAGAGGTAATCGACGCATCGAATAGGTCAAAGAACGCCATCACCCTGAGCCGGAAAGACGACATACTCAAAGATACGGGAATCCGATGGTCAGAGTTCAATCGTCTAAATTATCGTGATCCAGTCAAACACCTTCCACTTGGGATGATGCATAATTGGTTTGAAGGTGTGCTTCACCATCACTTTCGATATCATTGGGGTTTTGTCTTGTTTTCAAAAGAGCAAAAGCAGAATATCAAGAAGAAACGTGGACGTTCTACTCAAGATTCGGACTTGATTCAAAAACCACCAAAACGGATGATGTATGAGGACGGAGGTGGTAATGCAATTGATGAAGATATGGATTTGGAAAATGATGGAGGTTCTGAGTCAAGCGAGTCTGAGGTTGATGTGGAGCTTGAAGGTGGATGGGATGGTGGCCTTTTTTCAAAAGAAGATATTTTGTTCTTTCAAAAACGTTTGCGTGATGTTGTCTTACCAACTGGTATCCCTCAAATGCCGCCAAACTTGGGAGAAGCCAAGGCCGGTTCTTTAAAAGCAGCACAATGGCATAGCTTATTTGCATACACAATTCCTTTAATTGTGATGGAACTTTATGTCACAGATGTCAATGCGCTGAAAAAAGATTCAAACCAAGGACAGATCTTGCTCAACATTGGAAATTTATGCCAATGCACAAATGTAGTATGTGCTAAGAAAGTATCAGAATACGAGGCAAAGTTGTTTGAAGACAGTTATAATAAATATCATCAAACTTCGAAGAAAATTTTCAACAACCTTCCAATCGTTCCAAACCATCACTATGCTTTGCATATACCTGATCAAATAAGACGTTGGGGACCGCTCATATCAGTGGGAGAATTTGCTGGTGAAAGGTTGATAGGTGTCTTGCAGAAGATACCAACAAACAGAAAAATAGGTGAGGTTTTCTAAAATTATTGTCACCCTGGAGACTGAGGATCAAAACTGACGATTTTTCCAACCAGCTGAGATGGATGGTACAATGATGTCGCGTTTTAGCCAATGGCAAAGACTCAGTGGCAACTACTCAGTCATTGAGGACGTGATGGACCCCTTGGACCAACGTCAAAATAGAGATCCCAACAAGGGCCGCTATAAGATCAAGTTGGATACCTGGGAATACATTCTCTTACTCGAATATTCACAAGGCCAAAACAAGCAAGTACGAAATTATCAGGAATTCCCACATCCACCAAATGCCTTGGTATTACAACCCTATGCGATTCCCAGAGCGTCATGGAGGATCTCGAAAAGACTTTTGGTATCGGTCATGAAGCCAAACAACTGTATCCAATACAAATATGATGGTAGGACACACTATGGTATAGTTAAGCAAATATACGAGTTTAAAAATGCCAATCAGAAGTGGGAAACAGCAATCGTAGTTAATCCAATCAAAAACCTCTATTCAAAGGATCTCGAATCTGCTTCTCATTTCTTTCGTTATGTAGTTTTTTTGCTC
The DNA here is from genome assembly GCA_002157085.1 of Melampsora occidentalis. Lineage (NCBI taxonomy): Eukaryota > Fungi > Basidiomycota > Pucciniomycetes > Pucciniales > Melampsoraceae > Melampsora > Melampsora occidentalis. The sequence continues at coordinate 17,033 of KZ149566.1, read as the reverse complement.
ACATGTGTAGTTGGTCAGGTTGAAAACAAACATCTTATTGTACCCCCTAAATCTGTTGTATGTGTTTCTGCTTATCGTTTCTTACCTCCAGATGTCTTTGGAATCA
>KZ149566.1:0-14555 GCA_002157085.1 Melampsora occidentalis | reverse complement strand
TCGCTGGTGTGATGAACTTGTGACGGCTGACTGCTGAACTACACAATCTTTCTCGCTGAGATTCATCAGATCATCAAATCCTAAGGTTCTCCTTAGTTTGACTTCGAATCCGGGCTTGTCGTTCGAAACGATCGCCTTCGAGCGAAAATTCCACTCAGGTCGACGGGATATGCACACATTCGCATAGGCTTGCAGACATCAGTTTTCCATCTTCGCTTGTCCGTTTGTTTTCCCCTTTTCCTCTAACTCATCATCCATCAATATAATTTTTACCGACTAGGAATCCTCAGTCGATTGGATATGTGGTTGCTTGCGGATTCGTGCTATCTTGTCGCAATCATACCCCGGGCCCCGAAGCTTTACAAGTAGAGTTTCTTTTCAAGCTACATTTATTCGATCAGTCTTTGGGTCAATATTTTTCGTTACACACGCTATCTTCATCCCAAGTCGCGTTCCGATATATCATACGTGAAGTGCTTCGATACAACGAGATTTCCCTTAACAACTACCCCTCTTGCAGTCTCTCTGGAGAACCAAAGAGCCTTGACTCAAGGGAGAATCAGTACCAAAACCTCTGAAACGGGTGTGTCCTCATCAACCGCTTGCTTGAAAGTCGACCAAATCTTACAAGAGGCGGGATCACGTGATCTCAAGAGGCACTCAAGTCAAAAGCTCAGTCCATCTTTTATTTAGCTTCTTCCGAAAGAAATGCCGACATACTAAGTGACGAAGTGTAAATATCACTGACCTTGTAAAACGAATGAAGGTGTGTGGACAACTTTTTTGTACACTAAAGTGAGCACTTTGTTGGAACCGATCGTGGCCGGCAAAGTCCCTCATGCTGTTTGTTGCTTCCATGCATGAAAAATCCCTCATGACCTTCAACTTTTAGTTTCTTCCCTACAAACTCCGTTTGTGTGCTCCCAGTATAGCCGAGCACAGAACTCTTCAAAAAATGGGCTCCAGCTGTGATTCATCAACCATGAGCACTTGTCACATCAGTTGAAATGCAACGCCCACATTCCTTCGACCAAAGGCAGCTCTCATAAAGGCAATAACACCGATCAGACGCTAGCTAGTCAGTCACGTATGTAACTCACACTAGTGCCTGAACCGTTTCCGAGGCGGCTCAAGTCTGCTAGCTAACTTTGAAGTATGCATCACAACGGTCAAGTCTTACCAAGTGGAGTGAGTCTGCATGCTTCGTTCTTTTGATGTCATCACATATGCACTCACATTTGTACCCACGATACTGATCGCGTCTCCCCGCGGTGCACATCTTACGCAAACATACGAATGAGCAAAAGTGAACGATTGTATGGAATGATTCAAAGTACCTCGCTTTGTCGTATGTGGCCCATTCTCTTTGTTTGTTCAGACCCCGGCACACATCGTATCGTCAGCTCATACATCCATTGTACAATTGCACACCATTCTTTCTCTTCTTCTGTTCTCATATTTCTACGACTCTTTTTCTCCACGTGGAATTAACCTCTCAACTTAGCTGGTGGGTAGCAGTACACGGGCACTCAAACAAATACCTTCTTGCTTAGTCTCTTGAGGGGTGCATATGCAACAGTGTGTCCGTTTTATCGTGTTTGTATCAATTTGACCCGATTTTATGATCCTTTCCAGTCGTCACGAACTTTAAACTCTCCTGCAGTGCATTAGTATCTACCACGTCTTTTCGGGAACATAAAGAATATCGGCGTAGCAATGAGCACACGGAAGCTCTGTGTCTGTTCTTGTCCTTCAATGACTATGTGATGAAGTGGGTTCATCCAACAAACAAAAATGCCTGTAAGGCGGAGCTTTGAATGAGGCGAGGCAAAGGACGGGACAAAGACGGCATTGGAGTAGAAGCAGAATCAAATTGCAGTAAGCATCATGACCGATTGATTCGCTCTCTTCAACAATCTTGTTGTGGTCTTCATTCTGAGCTTGCATGGCCTAGCCTAGCCGGCCTGCTGCACACATCACCTCTTTCGATCCTGATAGCTTTTATGGAAAAAGTTATTCAACACACAAACAACTCATTGACGCATCATCAGGACACTATGCTGTGGAATCTCTGCCTGACAAACCCGACAATATTTCGGTTAAAGAGCCTCCTTCCAAGCTTGTCCCACAGCCTTCATCTCACCCCATCCCTTCTCAGGTTGAAGTAGCTTCCAGTATCATATCCGTCTCCGAAACCACCTTACTACTAATATCATCAGGATTACCCACTTCTAATTAATCTCGGGCTTTCACTCTCGAGAAACTATTTCATCAACATAAGGGATACGATAAAAGGAAAACATCACAGCCTCAGCCGCGTTCAAATCGTCATGGTTTTGAATCTCCGCGGCGTCATATGTGTGCTTGCCCTGATCACTTATCAGGCTTGCGCGGTAATCTTCAACTCTTCTGAGCTCTATCTCTCTGACCACGAGTTTGAGATTACATCCATTACACGGACACGGAAATATGATTTTGTGGTCACGTTAGTGTCCTCTACCTAAGCGTATCTTTTTCATTTAGTCATGCAAACCTGATTCTTTCATGTAGGAATACAACCGGAGCTCCCGACGGTTACACAAGGTGAGAGATCCTTCATTCCAGTCATCCGGAGGTAGTTGAGCGACCTTGGCTCATGAGCTCACCTTCCATATTTCAGACCACTTCTTGTTATCAATAATCAGCTACCTGCCCCATTGATACGTTGCAACGAAGTCAGTGTTCTCTAGAAGGTACACCTTTACATAGGCTTCTCCCCGTAAACTTATGTGGATTTTGCCCTTCCTTCATTTTGGATATTGTCTATACTGAACTATCAGGGTGATACTCTCGAGATCCGGGTTGACAACCGCCTTGATACAGACGTCTCTATCCACTGGCATGGCATCTGGCAAACAGGAACGCCTTGGGTACGGATCTGATTGACAAGATGGCCTCATAGTCAAATATCTAACCTATTGTGACTCTTTTCCCCGCGTGTTTCACAGATGGACGGAGTCACAGGTCAGCTTAAGACTCATCTCCTTGTGAATAAACCCAAACTTAAGCGCTGGTCTTATAGGTGTCACTCAGTGCCCAATTCCGCCGGGTGCCTCTTTCACCTATAAGTTCAAGGTTGCCAAGCAGTTCGGGACATTTTGTTGAGTGTTTCCTTTACTTTTTTGACAGTCCAATTACTGACATTCCTGTGGCTTCATGGCTACATTCAGGGTATCATGTAAGCTATGGTCAACCGTAGTTTCTTTCGGAAAATTCGCTTTATCAGATATTGAGCCTGATGCTTAGACTTCTAATCATCCCAGGCACACACTAGGAATTTGGCCATCGATGGAATTGCGGGACCATTAATTATTCATAGTCCCCGGGATCCTCTAGTCAAAGGAAGAGATTTCGATAATGAGTACATCCTGTTCATGAGGTCGGTATACTTCATCATTTACTATCAGTGACGGCTTCAGAACCTGTGAACAAAACTGGAAGGACACTCACAGACTTTTGCTTACTGACCACGCCTTCCAAACAGTGATTGGTACCACAAGTGAGCTTCAACTGTTGGCTATCCGTAGTTTCATAAGTCACATAGCTAATTCAATTCAACTCCAAATATCATCAGCATAAGTACAGTCATCTTAAACGGGACTTTATCGGCAAACGGCTATTTCGGAACTCCAGCCGCGCCATCGGCGAGTATCAAATCTCCGATATAGACTCAGATTCTGGTCTCGCTGACCTCAATTTTCTAACCGCAACAGGCTAATAGCGCTATTATCAACGGCGTCGGAATTTTCAACTGCTCCTTTGCATCCCTTGGATCCAAATGCGTCACTCCTAAAAAGCCTCTAGAGATTACCGTCGCCCCGAACCAAAAGACAAGATTCCGTTTGATCCAAGCTGGCTCACACGCAATGTTCTGGTTCTCTGCGGATCAACACTTTCTAAATGTTACAGAAGCGGATTCAACAGGGGTTTCTGGGCCTTCAGGCTTGCATCGATTGCAGTTTCACAATGGAGAGAGGTGAGTCACATTTTCTTTTATTCCTCAATCTTAGGTGTGAAATGTTGAATCTACAATGGCTCTGATTAGGTATAGCGTCATAATAGATACGAAAGCGGATCCAGACGGAAGCTCATTTTACCTTCGTGCAGCAATGGATACTGATTGCTGTGAGTTGAATGAAATTGATTTAATTTATATTTAGCGAGACTAACATTTTGTGTCGTACGTCATTGGAATCTCTATCAGGGGCCTGGCGTAAGAACGTTTCCTTGAGATGAACTGTCAAAGTCTTGAGCTGATCAACTTTCTCAGTCGCTCCGGGAATCATTGGTACTGATGCTACGGCGCTGGTAATCGTAAGAGTTGTTGCACCAAACAACGGCACTCTAGACACCAAGCTACCCACTACACGAGACTGGAAAGACACCGTTGGAGGGAATTGCACAGATTTAGATATAGATCTCCTTTCACCCTTGATGAACAAAGTCTGTGCTCAGACTGTACTCGGGCACGTAAGTAGGCGTTTCTGATGAACATAGATACATTATAATGACAGAATGCTCTGCTACATTCAGTTATTCTTCAACACCAGCCTAGGAACAGTGCTTCAGACCAATCCAAACAATGCGAGCAAAGTTGACAGTCTCAGTCGTTTTTTCGTCGACAACACCACATGGATCAGTATGTTTCACTCCACTTCTGAGCGATCTTATTCGCAAAATCACTACAAAGACTGATCTTTTTCTTTGTTCTTTTCTTTGATCAAAGCTTACAGGTACAAACCAATAATATCAGACTTGCTCAAGGGGGGAAAGGGCTTCGTAAACCAATCGGAAGCTGCCACATTGACACTCGAAAAACCCGGAGCCTACGATATCGTGATCAACAACCTCGACTCAGCTATCGATCATCCTTTACACCTACGTGAGTCGAATCTCTCAAAGTCACTTTTTTTCTACATCTTGCCTATGGTTTTCTGACTCTCACCTTTCTTTTACAATTTGCTTCAGACGGAGTGGATTCATGTAAGACGCCGATCTCCATTTTCATTCTTGAGACTTCAGCTGAAATGGATGATATGAATTAGACCTTGTGAGTCATGGTCCAGGAAACGTTGGACCACAAGACTTGAAAAATCTGAAATACCGATTGAACAACCCATTAAGAAAAGATGTGAGTTATGTTTCTCGTGTACTATCCATTTCGATTTGCAAGAATCTGATCAGGTTGCTCTGGAATCAGACTTACGTCGTTGGAGGTGGTAGTCATCTTATTGGTGAGGTCTCATTCATTTCAGCTAACAATCAATTGGCTTAAGTTGGCCAGCTTTTGGGGCTCTTGAGCTGACTTAGCGCTTATAATCCAACGTTTCAACCGCAAACTCGGCAGTTCGAGTCCATGTTAGAAACGTAAGTCACATTTTTTGTTTTAGTGTAGAGATTAGCCAAGTGAAAATTTAACATACATCTCTTACGACAGATTGGACCTTTCATACTCCACTGTCATATCGGATGGCATTTGGCCGCTGGATTTGCCGGTATCGTTGTGATGCAGCCGTCAAAATTGGCACAGATCACTTTGCCGATCGAAAACCAAAGGCTTTGTATGGGAAAGAACTTCAGTAATCAAAATGAGATCGAACCGGGAAGACGTAAGAGGTGGATAGATCCCGTGCTCGATGAAACGCAACCTATGTTTCCCCGTCCTCTCAAAGGTTACTATCTACCGAATGAATTACTTAATTGAGTAAAAAGTCCTTATGATTAAAACGCAAACCCCCATTTCTTCTCCTGATTTTTTGCACTGTTGACCAACCGCAATGGATAGGGGCTGGATGATCTCAACTTACCCATTGCAAATATTTGTATATTGTTGTCTTTTCTGTGATTTCTATAAATATGTATGTATGAGACTTGGATGTTCTTCTCTTCATTTGGTTAATTATTTGACCTGGTGGCATCGTGTACATAGCTGATCAATGGATGATCTAAATTGAAGAGTTTGGCTGTGACTTGGAAGCTTGAAATATTAGACCTTTCAGAATCTGTACCGAGCGTGTGATCTGAGCTTTGAAGCCAAACCAAAAATCTCCTGATCAGCAAACTTGAAGGTTTCTTTGTTAAAGTTCTTGCAGAAAGAAGCTTCATATGATCATCATTCCCGCATGCAATGATGGAAGACTTCCAATCTGTCTATTTGACATGAAGGCATCTCAAGATCAAAAAACATTAATGAGTTTGAGAAGCATGTAAGAACAGAAGCAAAAACATGTGACAATGACTTTATGACAAGCAAAACCAAGTAATCTGGCGGCCATTTCATTGATGAACTCTTGCACAGAGAAGGTATAGATTTCACGGAAACTTGAACAACATAGGCATAGATATCATTATGCCTAGCCATGGTAAGGCAACATTGCATATGCATTCATCAAGTGCAATATCTTCACACTTGTTTTGAAAAGAAAGTGAGCCGGGGAGGCAGTGCCGGGATATCCTACTTGTCGAGTATATGTGTATGTATCATGATCAGGTGGTCAGGTGGCAAGTCTGGTCAAAACTCTCTCAACCAAAATCATCAATCAGTTAATCTAGAATGTAACTTCCTGGCTGGTTTATTGACCTTCACTGAGTTCAGATTGTGACTGGAGTCAAAGTCTCACTTGTGGGTGTTTGAAATGCATGTTCTGTATTATTATTCCCAATCCATTTCATTAACCTTACCCTTGACTCTTTCTCCTGAACTTCTTACTGGATTTGTTCTAATCTTTGATTTCAATCTCCATCTCCATAACCGCATCACAATATGCCATTGAAACCTTCTCCAGAGTTTGAAGCAGAACCGAGTAAGCTTCTTGGATGACATCATTCCTACTTTTTCCACTTTTTTGATTGGTTATGTATCTCTAACTTATCCTGTAACCGAGTACTATTATCGAACTTTACTGATTTGTTTGGTTATCCATTTATACTTACTGGTAACTGCAGCTCATTCAATCCATTCCGGCTGGACCCCAAACCGAAACTTTACCTTCTCTCCCATCAGTACAACATGTCTCGTCTCGATCGATTCGGATAACCTTCAAGGTATGCAAATCACTCAACTAATCAACACAGCCAAAACTTTGCACAACTTCAGTCTTGATAATAGTTTCCCATACTCTTGCTGAGCCCCTTTCCTCTTACTTGCTTCTTCAGGTGAATCGAATACTCCTAAGCAATCGAACATATCCGCCTCCGCTCTCTCTGCACATCGAACGATCCTCAAATCAGCCTCCGTTAACGACCTAAACCTTCGCTTTCACAACCCTTTCAAGCCCACCCGTCCATCTGCGACACGTCGTCGGTCATCCTGCAACCCTCTTGTAATCCATCCCAGCCCTTCTCGAAGCTCTTTCTTAGTCGGAATAGAATGCAAATTTGCTCGTACGCTCTCAATCGTTGACGAAGTAATGGGCACTAAGAGGTTACCTAATCGACACTGTGACCCAACCTCACCCATCCTACCTTTCAGTGGCGGCTCAGCTTATCCGCCATCACAGATGGATGGTGAAGATGAACAACTACTTCCACCCGACGATGTATGTTGGGATCCTAATTCCACTTACGATGAGGCGCAGCAAGAGGACGAAAAAATTCCACCCAAGCCATTCGGCGTCCTAAAGATGGAGGCTATTGCCGTTCGGCTGAGATCGGGAAATGGTTGGGGAGTACGGAGTGTCTATATCGCGTGAGTGAAATGTTGATGGAGCGGATCTCCACTCCCACAACTCTTCAACCCCGGTGCATGCGAATTTGCGCTTTCAAGAGGAGCTCAAGAGATAATGCAATTTCAAACCTACTGACACTCGACACTTTCGTCTTTTGGTACAGAATGTGTCTTTTGTCCACTGTGACATCAATTGAAAATAATTCATTGCCAGTTGTGGAACCTTATTACCTCAGTCTCTTCGGTGGCCATAGCGCGCTGTCCACCATTGGAATCATAACGAATGTGAGCCTTATCCCGGCACTTCTTGCCCCATACTTATTGATCCAAATATTTGTATTGTATAACAGATTGCATGGGCTGTTGGAAAACCACCGATGAGTAAGGTCATGGATGTGTTTGGGCGTGCGGAAGGTGTCATGATAGCTACAGTCCTCTATTTCTTTGGTGAGTTTGACTCTATGATCTTAATCCCCTCATATATGTACCTAAATATTATCCTACTGAAGTCGATACTAAAGTTGGTATTGATATGTCGGTCTACCAGGTGCTACCCTTACCTCGTCAGCCACCAGCGTCACTCAATATGGAATTGCTCGCATTGCATCTGCACTTGGATCACAAGGCCTTCAACTAGCTCAAATGATACTCGTCGCTGATACCTCATCTCTCGCTTCTCGTGCGCTGTTAACTTCCACGATATCATCACCATGGATCTTCACCACCTGGGTCGGTCCCGTAATTGGCGCAAGGTTCAAGCAGATGGGCGAGTTTGGCTATCGAATTATCTACGCTGTCTTTGGTATTNNNGCTCGTGGGAGTGCTTTGGTGGGAATGGAGAGCCTTACGAAGGGCAAGCGCATCTCGCTACGTTAACTGGGCACCACCTCCTATAAATCATGCGCATGAGAGCTTGGTATCAAGGAAAAAGTCACACGATGTTGACTCCCAACACTCTACAGTACTATCCCCCATCGTTCAAATGCCTTATCGTTCAAGTCAGCGGAGGGATTCTCAGGCATTACTTGATGATCATTGTCAAGGGCGAAGTACAGCACGACAGCTTTGGACACAAACATGGTCTGAACTGGACGTCATAGGGATCTTGTTGCTAACATTAGGATTTGGCATGGTGCTGTTGCCATTGTCCTTTGGGAATAACGTCACTCGTAACTGGGCTCCTGGTCAGTGCGTCTCACCTATTCCTTTATATCTCTAAAGTAGTAGTCGATTGTCTAATGCCATGAAACAGGTGTATTTTCTGGATTATTGTCCGGGGGTATCCTGATGCTCTTCATATTTTCGAGATATGAATCGAAATACGCATCCTTTCCAATCATTCCATCTCGTCTATTGAAGCAGCGAACCATCATTTTGGGCTCAAGTGTATGCTTTTGGCACTTTATGTGCCAGTACATCTATGAGAGTTATTTCACCAGTTTCTTACAGGTAATCATTTCATTCTCTTCTGCTCGGGTATCCCGGATGGTACTGATATGATCATCAAAGGTTGTTAGGTTGTCATCACCGCGAGATGCTCAATATATCCAAGAGTCATACATGTTTACTGCTTGTATATCGGCTCTGATGTGCGGGGTTTTGGTGCGATGGACCAGGCGGTACAAAATATGGGTCGTCAGTAATTCTTTCTACTCTATCTCCCGTTCTTCCTTTCTCATCGACTTATCCGCACGGAGTACAACAGATTGTAGGCGTACTGGCACACTCGATTGGAGCAATGCTCATGCTACGAGCACGAAACCTCGATAACCCTCTCACCGAGATCGTGATTTCTCAAGTCATCGCTGGTTTTGGTGGAGGATTTACTACCCTGGCCTCCCAATTGGGTGTCCAAGCCGTTGTCTCGCATCAAGACGTTGGAATTGCAACCGCAGTATTCCTGACAGTGACTCAAATTGGAGGAGCTATTGGTTCCAGTATGGCAGGGGCTATTTGGAACTCGATGCTCCCATCCGAGTTGAGGAAACGATTACCTCTTGAACAACATGACAAGATCGATAGGATTGTAGGAGATCTAGACTATATATTATCTTTTCCCAATGCCACCCCTATAAGAGAGTCGATCAACAGCTCTTATGTCGAGGCACAAAGAATGTTGAATATTTTGGCTTTGGTGGCACTTTTACCCTGTTTACTGAGTGGGCTGTTCATGGAAAATGTCGATTTGAGTGGTCCAAGTGAAGGTATGAATTCTTAATCCTTCTCTTCTCAGTTCAATCTTTTGACGGCTGTCATTTTTGGTATTAATTCAGCGGAACCAACGTCGATCCCTAGCGAAAGAAGCTCACTTCTAAGTCCGCAAAGAGAACCAACACCCAGTGGAGAGCAACTTCCTGGTACATCGGCTATTTAACTTTTCAATAGATTTTACATATTTTATAGTAGCCATGCCTCATGCAATTACCATGGCGGATGTAGCATTACCATTAGGATCAACAACAATGTGTTCCGATCGATTTTCTCTCTTTTGTTAAGTTGTATGGTTAGAGCATTTTAGTGGTACTTGTTGACTTGGATATATCTATGTGTTTGTATTGGCAATTTTCAGCAAAACCAAAACTCTATACACGCAAACATTTTGTTTTATCTTCTCACTTTATTTATCCTACCAAGTATAGCAAACGAGCTTCAAGACAAGCCATGACTGTCCTGAGCTAACCGGAACGCAGCAGATATCGGGGGTTTGCAACACCTGATTGCACTACATGAAATGCAATCTATCATCCGGCTTACATGCGATCAATCAAACTGTCACACTTGTATGAGTCTCACAGCTCATGAGAACCTAAGACTCAAGTTTTGTGGGCAGTTGATTTTACAAACGGCATGACAGCTTTCTTTGGGGAAAGATAGGAGCCACTCGAGTATATTTAGACATCTTGGCTATTGATAGAAGATGTGAACCGTACTCAACAGCTGATGCAAAGCATTTTTCTAAAGTGACTCGAGACTGCGAGGAAAATGAAGCTTTAGGTCGAGGTGATTTTGACGATTGCAAAACAAGTGGTGTGCAGCCTTTCCTCAATCATTCTATACTAACACAGAGTCAGAGTTGCAGACAGAACAATTGAACCAAAACAGAATCAACCAGAACACATCTGAAAATATCATATTCTTGAATATATGAGCAAACATTGATCATATTGGGGGATACAGCTGTGAGTCCTCAGTCCAGCCATGTGAACAAGATCACAGGAGCCTTTAGCGGGTAACTTTAATCAGAACACAACCGGAAACATCCGGTCTTATACATGAATTTTTATACATCAAGCTACGTAGGTCAAGGTAGTTATGTAGCAATGCTCATGGCCTCAGGTAGTAAGGGTTGATGTGGCTGGTTCAAGCGTCATCTAATTTTTTCAACGCGAAGGGCTGCTTGCCACCAAAGTTTTTCTCCGGGACACCCAATTCAATCAACTTCGAGAAAGCACGACTGAAGTCTTGAAAGAAAGCCTCTTCATCTGTTGCATATCTGAAAAAACAAAACACCCTCGATCAGTGGTGGTTAAAGAAGATAGCGCAACATATAGGATCAAAGGAGGGGTAGGAGAGGGGGAATAATTCAAAGGAAGAAGAAACGGTACTTTTTAGCCCAAGTTCGAAAACTCTTGTCCATCACCAAACTCATGTCTGTTGTCAACATCATCAAACTTTTCGTCTTGGTATCCTCATATTGAGTCGGTCCTGACCATTTCTTTGGTTGCCATTTTTCTTCGAATAATAATTTGTAGTAATCATTTGTGAAAGTAGTGGGTGAGAATGTCCAAGGACCTGAGAAACCAGAACGATCGGGATGACATCTGCCTAAGGCATGTGCACCGGAGAGCGCCACAATTTCCTTGATTCGAGAATTAACAATCAAAAAGAAGTCAGTTTCTGGTGATGGAGGTCTCACTCTTTCGTTCATGAAGAATAGAGGTAGAAAGACATTGACTCCTCTCACCTGATCATTGAAGCCCATCCGATAAAATATCTTACGGATGTGGTCTTGATCTTTGTCACCATCAGGTAAACGGCCATCGGGTGTACAGTTCTGAGGTCCAATGCCATCTTGACGTCCAGGACGCCATAAGATTGTTGGTCCACCAATTTCTTGAATCGCTACAACACCAGCGAGAGTCCAAAGATCCGAATAGGTGAGTCCCTTGGCGGCATACTTCTTATAGATCGGTTCAAGTAGATCGCGCGCAGCACCCAGACCTGCATTCGCTCCGTGATCGCTCTCGGGCTGTAGTCAGAGAAAAAAAGCGAACGTGAGATGAAAGCCGATATCATCGAATGATGACTATACGCACAGCGAATCGCATGGTAGCCCCATTACTACCACCAGTCTTGGACTCCTTATCGTAGGTTCCAGATGCGTGCCACGCGAGTCGAACAAGGACTGGAGCGTAAGAACCATCATCATAATCGTTATTGTCAAGCACTGCGGCAATATCGTTATAGATAGCTTGATAGTCGAGGTTTTTGTTCGCCGATTTGACAGCCGTGTAACGAGACTGAACTTCAGCTTGAGAGCCAGAGTCCTTGGCGTAGGCATAGTAAGCTAACCCGAGGGCTGTGATTCCGATAGCACCGCCATAGAAGAGCGTGTTTGAAGATTTGGGTGGCGGGGGTGGTGGGAAGGATGGATCGGGTTGAGTTGAAGCAGTAGAAAGTGAAGCTGAACGAGAATTGAAGACAGCTGAGATCGAATGAGGATATCTAGTGGACTTGAGCAGGGTACGAGTAGGACGTATGAGGAATGAAGACATGATGGGTTGTAAAGGTTTGAGAAAATGTTGATTGGATGTTGCAAATGGATGAATCAAGTGGAATGATGATCTTGTAAGCAAGCACCTGATGGATGAGTTGAGGTTTATTTGGTGAATTTATACTCAAACTCGATATCCATCCACTGCTCGCTTCAGCTCGCTCACTCAAAGCTAATCGTGTACAAGCCCATGAATATCTCACACAACTTTGGATTCATCGTGAATTCAATCTGAACAGCCGCAGTCAATCTCCGACCGTGATGTGCCTTGACAAAACTCGAACAAACAATTCAAAAAAAAAGAACCAAGTCGCACCGCACAACTTCCACCCATTCCAAGAGATCCCAAGGTTCCATCCTCCTTGATCCTCAACTTGGTATCAATCATTCAGCTCATGCTCTTTCTGCAACACTTTTTAACCCATGCTGAAGACCAGCTCATATAGCTTATTTCAAATCATATACACTTCAATCTCACAAGGGTTTTCAGAGAACAACCAAAGCTGAGGGAAGAACCATTGTATGTGATACCTTCCATCTGAAGTAAGCTTACTCTGAAGAATTTTTTGTCTTCTGGAATGGATGCAGAACATACAGCGCTTCTCAGAAAGCTTGCTTTCTGAATGTTTTGATTTGGGTTGTTGAGAGACATTGGGGCTTGGTGAGACCTATGACAACGTACTTGAATATGCCAAAAGCTGATCCCTGTGACCACTGGCACCACTATCTCTTTTCCATTTTCAAAGCTTTGAACATGCTCTTGAGGGTCTTTGCTCCAGCTCTGTCCTTGCCATTCAGCTTGGCAGATCCTAGATTGCATTCACACCAATCTGGTTTTGTAGTAATTTTAACCATTGAGCCCACCAATGATGAAGTTCAGATGGTCAAATCCGTGTGTTTTATTGTGGAAGGCCAACAAGCCTGAGCCTGTGGTGAGTTTCCTCATTTTCCTCTGGCCAATTCAGTTGTTTACCCAGCTGACTCTTGTTTTGGTTCATTCTCAACTTTAGCCAACTGGATGAAAGCAGCCAACACATGTGCTAGTGCTAATTCTGAAAAAGCTGCAGCCACAGCTAGTTTGACTTCTAGAAGGGGGTACAATTTTTTTCAATTTCTTTCCATAGCAAAGAAACTACCAATTTGTTTACTTTCTCCACACATCTCATCATGATCCTCAACTAGGTTGACTCCAAAAGCCACCTGGCCCAACTTCAGCTCCATTTGTACCACATCATAGACCTGGAGGAGCTTATTGAAACTTGGTAAGGGGTAAGGTTCTTTAAAATTTGATGTATCTGTTAATTGATGTAATTGTATTTATGTGTTGCTGGTAGCAAGTCCCTCAAAAAGTTGAAGTTGAAAAGGGTTCAATCTCAAACCAGACAGGAGAAACAGGACCTTCTGAATATACCAAAATCACTGTTGCGCCTAGAAAAACAGATCCACAACGCAGGGGAGCATTGGGGAATCATATTTCTTGTGATAATTATCACATGATAATACAGACTCTACCATAGGCATAATTGTATCCTTATAAATGGTGTCTGTAGACAGTCATGCTGCGCAAGGGGCTTAGACCCAAATGTCCTACATCCCTCCTACAACCCATATGGTGTTGTGTTTGCACCATGGTTGCCCTACTCTCCCAAAAACCCAAACTTGAACCCCTTGGCTTTATCTTTCTTTTTTGATAACGACAACAGTTCCAGCCACAACAAATGATTCAGATGATTTGGTCAAGACCTATCAAGACCTACTCAATTGACCAATATCACTGTTTCAATTCTCATCCACTCACCGATCTCATGCTATTAATTGACTGGGAACGTCTGATTTAGAAAAACCAATAGTTCTATACTCACACAACATGGGATCTTAACAAATTGATGATAGGATTTTCAAATTGATTTGTAAACTCAACGTTAGCAACAGAACCAAACCAAAGTCAACAAATCAATTTATATGAATCAGTAAAAACAAACTGAAAGCAGATCTAAATCATTTGAAGGATTTCACAAAAGAAGTCGTATATTGTTAGCTTTGATTTTTCTTTCTACTCTGGACTACCGTATAAGA
>KZ149561.1:6228-18018 GCA_002157085.1 Melampsora occidentalis | reverse complement strand
TCCACATCCTGAGCTAGATTGAGGGTAACGGTCTGCTTCAAAGAGTGGAAGGTTTGGACTCGATTCAATTCAACCATTTCGACTATTATCAAGTGGCTTGTGAAGTCAGTGACATGCAAGCAAAAGATTCTGGAATCAAGAGAGAAACTCAAGTGATACCCGAAGACCCAAAGACTGTGCTCTTTCGCTTGTTGTGTCTTCAGTCTTTGCGAAACGCAAATTGGACCGTCGAGTGAAGAGTCAGCGAGGAATGAATTTCCGCGTTTGTCTCGAAAGATGGATATAGAGGTGCAAGAAAGGCGAAGTTTGAATACGAGAGAACAAGGTACAAGGGAAGAGAACTAGGCCTGTGATGAAAGCTGATATCTGAATCCTCAAAAGTATGAGCTTCTTGGCTATAGTCGCAGGTCCTGAGAGTCAGACTTTTACAACATACGCACGAGAGGCTTGAGCGCCCATGCACAAACTGGTTGACTGCCCTAAGTTTCCCTACAACATGTGACTTTGAAGGTTTGGGAATCTTGGATAGTGGCTTTCGCGGACCGGGTTATACGTTTTGGCATAAGCCTAACAGAATGACGTTATGAGCTTCTAAACAACGTATCTCATCCCACAGATGTCGGTGAGTCTGTGAGCACTGCCTACGAGTGATTTTGAGAGAAACAACAAACAAAGGGAGCTTGAGCAACTGGCGGTGAAAAACTGGAAACTGCTATAGCGAGCTAAAATTATGTTTGTAGCTCAACTTTACTCCAGTTCAATCCCACAGTCTACCATCAAACGACAGGTGAACCTCATCGTTTGATGCTGATGAAAACAAGCGACTGGCCCATAGCCACGCCCCCAAGTCCACCTCAAAGGGCTTAAGGAATCGCATTCCGGCGGTAGCTCCGAAGAGAAGCGACAATCTCTATTATGAGAGCCGTGAACACCAAAGTCTCAAGTCAGCCAGCATCCGTCGAATATCTCCTACATTACTGCAATTGCACCTGACTCGTTGAACTTCGTGGGTCTTGGGGAAAATACAACGGGAAGATCACCCATGCCATGATTTATTTAGTGATCTCACCCAAACAAAAGACTCCTTCACGTAACTCCAGAAGCTCCTTCTCACTAATCAAAAGGTAAGATACACATTTCCTAAGGTTTTCTGATATAATCAAACCCAGTTGGCATGTTAAACAACTGGAATTTGGATTTAAACCCACATGAAAACCTGTTTGAGGGAAGTTCTAGATTTGCTCAAAAGAATTTCAGGGGGTTTGCGCTTATGTTTCAAAATCTTTGTCTTCCTACAAAAGAACTTACAAAGATAGGCTGTGAAAGGTTAATTGAATTATTCATTAAACATCTAATGATCTTCAAGTTGATTAATAAGATACAGTGTGGTAAGATGATATCAATCTGAAAAAGAAAATGACATAACATGTGAGGAAGAGCTCCTAAAGAACTAAAGAACTTAATGATCATTAAGTAAACAGAATTGGTGCAATTGGTGTAAGAAAATGAAGTATGTGATACAGTCTATAGGAGATCAAGAGAGAGCAAAACATCCGCATAATACCGCAAGACGGTTCACAAGTCTCACCTGCACAAAGATAAGATCATCAGCAAAGCTCAGAAGGCGTATGAATTGTATGTGTACACTAACCAGTGGTGAAAATATCATATTCATTAGTGTCTTGGGAGTTTGCTCGATGGGCTTGGCTCTGAGAGAACGCTTATCCAAACCGTGCCTTGGAGATACATGAGAATATCGATGGTTTCCTCGTCGAATCTCATTTAATATTGAAGTGGAATTCACAATACTTATTTTTCTAGAGGAAGTGCTTGTTTCGGTCCTTTCAGAGCTGCAACTTGGCTCGGACCCATAAAAAGGGCGTTCATCTTGAATGTGATAATGCAGAAGCGAATCGGAATGTATCACAGGTGAATTTGCATCACCAGAAGTGACACCTGTTTGAGGGTTGTTTTGACTTGCGACTTGAGCACAGATGTCGAGTTGATGCTTCTCAGCAGTGACCAATTTACGCTGAATGAATCTATCAAGATCTTGACTTGGAGTCAACGAAAGACGCTTATGTGGCCCACAATGGGTCTTACTCAATGAAGGCGAAAATAAAGATTGAGATGTAATTGAGTTGGCAACTGTCCTATCATGAACGTGAACTCGTGAATCTTGGGTACTAGATGAAGGATTACGGATCGGTATTGAGGGCCTCGTAACTTTTTTGACTCGGGATACTGGCGAAGAACGTGGCCAAATATTGTGGCATGTCGTACATACGTCCTTGTTGGATGTGCCGGAGTCTTCTGTGAAACCCAAAAACATCACCAATTACCCGCATGACCATTGTCAAGTATGGTTAAAACGCTCACGTGATATGATATTGGGCAAAAAAACGGCTTTCTTCAAAGTTTTGGTTAGCAAATAAGGCAGATGGTCAACGCGATCAGTGGCTCCCGAATGTATCACTAAGCTATCTTGCGGTATGGGATGATCAGTTTCATTACTCGTCACCGAACCTGTCAGCTTCCTAGGACTTGGACCGTTGTGAATTGAACCGACATTCTATATAAAATCAAAATTCAGGACCATGGACCTTCCGAAAAAATGTGTCGAAAGAAAGATATTGAATCGTATGCTTACCGACTTGATATGATGTGGGGGCACATCAATAGATGATATGACAATTTTTTTGGAAGTATCCCTTCTGAATCCACAGTTTTTTGCCGTGTTTAAAAAAGCTTCTTGCTCAAGATAAAAGATCTCTGGTGATTGAAAGCTTGAGTAATCTAATTGTTGTGGCACGATGAATGCTAGAAACAACAGATAAACGGTTCGCTTATCCTCGAAGAACCTTTATAAGCATATGGCGCGGTGAACTTGTAGGTTCGAAGTCTTCTGTTTTACTCACCAAAGTTGACTCTATGAGCTGTGAGGTAGCGTTGTGATTGCTAGGACTGGGTGCCCACATTGTCTCATGCATTTTTAATCTTCTCCAGGTCTTTCGGGGTTTATCTTTAATCTTATTGTTCTTCTGAGCACTTTTTGATACACTCGACTGCTATTCGGCGGAGAAGTATCGAGGTAGAGCCAGGATCAGCTCAAATTACAAAAGGGTGTGAGGGCAGAGGTAAAAGTTCCCATACCTCATCGATCGGAGAAGTCGATGCTGACGACACGTTTGGCATGTCTATGTGATCTTCTATCGAGTCTCCAGGACTCCAAGATTGAATCAAAGACGCTTCCAATCCATGGAAGCTTGAATAATATCCGACCGCTTGATCGTTGGGTTTCACAACATCGATATCTGGCAAGGAAGCTACTTGCGAGGACGCGCCTGCTTGCATCGGTTTGGCTGATATGTCGATCGCTTCTTCCTTTTCTTCGCATGGACACAAGGCTGGATCGTCGTCTTGAACCTATTCGATAACACGCGTTAATTCAATTAGTCAGCTTGCCTACGAATTCGATGTAGACTATAAGAGTCCCAACATGTGCATCTCAAGATAAGACAACAGAGAAAATAGGGTCATATTACGACTCTCACTCACAGAGATTGGGAATTCTTGTTCTCCATAGTCTTGAGCTATCGGTTCTGAGACCATCTTGATCCAAATAGTGTAAGTAGTTTCTCGTGTCGGATAGCATACGATCCTCGGCGCGTCCGGAGTCTCCATAATTTTGTTTCAAGCGGATTACAACTTTAAAAGACTAACAGCAGTACAGCGGTAGGTAATCTGGCATACATATTCAAGGTATAGATATTCAAGAGACGGAGAGTTAAAACGCAAGATAAGGGGACTTACTCTTGCGTGAATCGAAGCTGATGAGAGGGCGGAGCTTTGATTGGCGAAATAAAGGATCCATGCTTTCAAAGACCCAGTTTCTGAGCAAACAAAAAATGAAAAGCAAGAACAAAAGGCAGCTCAGTTCTTCTTCCGGGAATTTCTAGCTTGCCATCCAGCAGGTTTCTTATGTCCTCATTGCTGCTGGAGTCGAGCAAAGAAAGAGAACAGGGATTGGATAGCAACGCGTGGGGTACATGCAAGCTCAAGTAAGGTATGCTATGTCACGTACGCCAATGAGCATCCTTTTGTCTTTTGAATCCTCACCGCTGGTTCTCGCCTTTGTGATATACCCATCAAACTGTATCCTACGCAATTCGACACGAAAGGATCATTGCCTTTCAAGTGTGTTGTTATCCTCAATGGGTGTTGCGGTACGATTATTGTACCCCATCAAGGAAACGCCGTAGTTGATTTGCATTCATATCTTCTGGTTGGAGGCAATCACATTTATCATATCTATGTAGCTCGAGCTATCGATGTCGGGAAGTACTAGTTGTATAGACCCATTTTTCAAACCTTTGGGAATGAACGGACCACACATCCACTCCTGGGAAACAAAGATATAATTCGTAGATTCGAATGTTCAAAACTTGTTGATGACTGAGTGTCAACCTCGGGTGCAGTATGATACGTCGAATCGCACTGCATGCCCGCGTTGTAAAAAGCTCTCTTTCTCAATGATCCATCATCATCATACCTAGTATATCTCCACTTGAAGATCGCATCATTCACCGCGTAGAGTAGTCATTTGCGAAGATGAGTTCGTATCTTCCTAACAATACTTTGGCAGGAAATGTCAAATCGATATTCCGCGAGGCAACTTTTGCAAAAAAAAGATAGCAATTAATGTTGAAACAGCTGTAGAAAGAGCATTCAGATGAGGAGTGACGCCACATAGACTGCGTCCTTCCGCGTACTCATCTATAAGCAACGGTCCTCGGCAAGGTTTTGCTGTCCATGGGGGCATAAATCAAAATCACATTTTTGGAGTCATGAACTGCGGAAAAGATAATTCAATACTGTTCAGCCAAAGATTGGTCCATAACAAATTGCCTTGTAACTTCAGCATGAATAGATGAATTTTTCATAATGCTACAAAATATATCGTCGCCTTAATGCAACAAGCTATTTTTGTAATGTACACACATAATTTTTCAATCTGTCTTTTCAGAATGATTGATTGACGAAAGGAGGCGTCATGTTCAGCCCTCATAATTTTAAAGTCATCACATCTACGCCCTTTTTGATCTACAAAAGAGAGCGCAACTTCATCAGCATGGAAGACGCAATATTCTAGAAGATGCGGAGATCTCACCTCGGATACCGATGGAAACTTTCGTTGGTTGAGCAGTTCAGCAGCTTGAACCATTATAGGATCTCTTTGCATTGTAGCAATCGCTACCACCTCTTGATCAATGTAATAGTATGCCACGAATTT
The DNA here is from genome assembly GCA_002157085.1 of Melampsora occidentalis. Classification (NCBI taxonomy): domain Eukaryota; kingdom Fungi; phylum Basidiomycota; class Pucciniomycetes; order Pucciniales; family Melampsoraceae; genus Melampsora; species Melampsora occidentalis. The sequence continues at coordinate 12,725 of KZ149561.1, read as the reverse complement.
CATCTCGTCCGGATTACCGTCAATGATCACATCTTTCCATTGTGACGCTTTGCCTGTACCTACATATCTCAGTTGCTGCCCCTGGGCGGACCAAAAGATAGCTGGCTTAGTGAAGGACACCTGCTCTGAAGAGGGACCACGAGAGATGTTTTTGGCTGCTGTTCTCGCATGGTTTCCAGCCACATTCCAATGCTCTGAACCAAATCACACTCATCAATATCTCCGCAAAACCCGAAAGAAGCAGCTAAACATGACATATCAAGGAACTTAAAGGCTGCTGACCAATTCTGGTAAGATCTCCATTAGTGAGTAAGTCTGGATACTTGGCGATGTCACCAATTGCGAAGATGTTGTTTCCAGCCTTAGGATCCTTGATACGCATATGTTCGTCTACGCAAACACTTCCATCTTTTTCGAGTTCGAATCCAGCTGATCGTAAAAGTTCTGTGTTGGGTTGCGCACCTACACCTAAAACCACACAATCACACATGAGAGTCTCATCTCCATTGAGAACAATAGCTCCAACTTGTGCAGCGTCATTCTCTAAAAGATTTTTGATTGGCAGAGGTCAGCAAAAAGCCAAAGTATCGATTCCAGTATGAGTCAAAGTGCAAAGTCTTACGAGATGGAACGTATTTCTTGATGCCGCTGTTCATGTGGAATATGACGCCGTTTTTCTCGTGAAACTTCTTTAATCCCAGACCAATTTTTTCACCCAGAATGTTGGACAGCGGGACGCTATCCATACCAACCACATGGACAGTCAAATTCTCCTTCTTGGAGGCGAATGCAGCAAGCTCCATGCAGATGAAACTGGAACCGATCAATACTAATGACTTCTTCTCTCCCTTTTGTGATGTGATGAGTGGTTCGATCTTCTTCGTGTCCTCAATTGATCTCAAAGTACAGATTCCTTTGAGATCCTTGTTATCGATGGGTAAAGTACGGGCCTTTGCGCCAGTCGCAACGACCAATTGGGCGTAAGGTACAGTACTACCATCGGACAACTCCACTGATTTCTTTTCGAGGTTGATTTTCTTAACTGACTGTTGAACAGAATTGAAGCGTCATCAATTTTAACCGCACATCATGTAACACACACCTATCCCAGCAATGTAAGACGCACAGTACCAATCTTGACATCAATGCCAGCCTCCTTGTAAAAGCCTTCATCTCTTAACGCGATCTTACCAGGGTCGGTGATGAGTGCCTTGGAAAGCTTCGTTCTGAAATGATGTGAATCAGGCGGTAAGTCTCCCCGGCAACCTGGTTGAGCAGATACATCGACGTGACCTTTGGCTTACCGATCAATGGGTAAGTGTGGCTCCTCACTGATCATTGTCACTTTCCCAGCGTAATCGAGTCCACGAAGCTCCTCAATGAAGTGATGGCCACCCGAACCTCCACCAATGATGACCACGCCTGGTTCTTGAGACCGGGCAGCTTTGCAAGCCTGTGGCTTTCGACCGTATTCAGTCTTCTTGACCACATCTGCTTCGACCTCTACAAACACTTGATCATCGGCGATCACCACTTTGAATGCCTGCAGACTGTCCAAACCCGGCGCATCCTCGATATCGCCGGTGCATACTGAGAATTTCGCGCCATGCCACGGGCAAGTGAGACAGCCCTCCGAAGTCAAAACCCCTTTAACAAGTGGGGCACCGTAGTGGGTACACTTTGCAGATGTAGCATAGATGGTACCGTTGACCTGTGACACCAAGACTTTTGGTGACTTTTCATCTTCGGGATTCAAAGCCACCTCTTTCCTGTAATCATATTCACAATTTCACGTCAGAACAGTGAGGGGTGGGTTTCGACCTCAATGATTGATGATTTACGACATACATCAAACCGTCCTTCCATTCAGACTTCTTGCCAGCCGGTAGACGTGCGATCGAGGACATGTTGTAAGTAGTCTGGGGATAAATGCCTGGCCTTTGGGTGATGGTAAAGGAAGGAATTTGCAAGGATGTAGGTTGAAGCAAGGATGATGAGAGCTTGAAATGCAGACGCTTTAGGATAATGCGATTTGAGGATAATAACATTCAAGAAGGCAAATGGTAATGGATAACAAAGATTGAAGGCAACCAGTCTGCCTTCTGACCTTATTTCACATTTCAGATGTCAATGATCTCGCCTCGATCGCTCAACCAATCACAAGACGCCTGATTCCCAATGTCATTTGACAGCTATGATGTAATACTGTCACTGATGTGTCACAGATTGATTCGCAATGTTAGTCGGGGCCGGGTCAGCACTTGGGATAGGATAATTTATGAAAAGTCGCAACAGGGGTAAATGAAGAAGATTGAAAGTGAGGGGCGAGGTGTGGGGCATGTCTATCGTTTCAAAATGAGTTCTGCATATATATCAGCAGTACATATCTCCTTCCGTTTACGAACACTCAACCTTGTGGTACGATCGATACCACGATTTGCGATACCTCTCATCTCGGGAATTGTACACTTACGAAGTGTAGCTCAGAGGTCGTTCCACGAGCATGCATACCCTCGTTTCTTGTCCAGCCAAAGTTCTCATAGGCGGCGGTTATCTGGTTCTAGATCCAGCATACACTGGCACAGTGGTGGCCACCTCATCCCGTTTCTACGCCTACTTCGATGAAAAGTTTACCCATGAAGCCTATCCAAACACTTTGGAAAGTAACTCCGCCGGCATGGAAGACCCAAATACACATTCTGAGAAACTACTGCTCGTTTTTCGTTCGCCTCAATTTATGAATGCCGAATGGACTTATTTGATCACCAGGACCACGAAACAAGACACTAATGACAGCTTCATAGCTGTAAGCCAGATGGCCAATGAAAATGGGTCAGCATTGTATATGCAGGTCTGGCCATGTCCAGGCGGTTACTTACGTTTGATCGGACTTCTCAACCCTCAGATTGACAAATAAGAATCCCTTTGTGGAAACTGCCATCCTAGAATCTTTCCGCCTTGGATTCGCCTTGAATGGATCGCAAAGCTTCGAAGCCTTTCGGGCCGCTGGTCACGCGGAAAATGGCTCTCTTCCTATGGGAACCATCGTCCTACTGGCAGACAATGATTTTTACTCTCAACCAAGAGATCAGGTACGATATGAAGAGACGAACAGAGGTCTATATGAATTGCGACCATCTGACGTCCCCTTTTTACGCCAGTCTAATCCACTACCTTTCAATGCACTGGGTGTCCCAATCACAGAAGTTCACAAGACTGGTCTGGGGTCATCTGCAGCCATGGTGACTTCAGTATGTGGTGCCTTATTACTTCGCATAGCGCCGAATCTCTTGGTCGACCAGGTATCAGGTGGAATGACAAAGGGAACCATGACCATAATACACAACCTTGCTCAATACGCCCATTCAATAGCTCAAGGGAAAATTGGAAGCGGTTTCGATATCAGCGCCGCTGTATGGGGAACACATGTTTACCGTCGGTTTTCAGAAAAATGTCTGCTCACATCGAGCGTGTCGGGAGCAGAGGTATTATTTAATTTTGGCCGGCATGCGCAACAATCGAGGATCGCGTAAGACTGACCAGTGATCTATCATATCAGGGCTCTTCAGCGGAATTGTTAGCTCTATTGGATCCAAAAAAGAACCCTCTCTGGACCAATGATGATACTGCACCGCGAGTAAAACCATTTGCCTTGCCACCTCTAACAACTCTGATGTTGGCAGACGTAGATGCTGGTAGCCACACTCCGAGCATGGTGGGGAAAGTACTTAAATGGCGACAAGCTAAGAAGGACGAAGGTCGGTGCGAAAGTTCAATGCTGAGTACAATCAGCTGACTCGTGTAAAGCTGAATCATTTGTTTTTACGGGTCGCCTACCTTTCAGCAAATTCTTTGTGGGACAGCATCTCCGTTCTTAATGAAAGACTAGGAGAGCTATGTATAAAGTTGAATGAGATATTCAACACCAATAAGCTCGATTACACTGAAACCGTCAGCCAATTGAGCGATCAATTAAACACCCGAGAGGCAAGTCGGAATCCTGGCACATCGTCTAGTTGGATAAGCAATTATGATTGAAACGGTGATGACCTTCATTCCTCCGCCACTTCATAGATCAGCACATGCAAACCAGTTTCTGAGAAAGATGATACAAAGGCCCTGTTCTTGAACTTGCGGGCAACCATGCAAGTGAGCAAGCTACCGTGGATATTGTCGATGATAGAGTTCTACTTTTGCAATTTGGAAACTAGCTAACAATTTGTTATTCAATATGATCTCAGCAAACCCGGAAACTGATGCGACGCATGGGTGAGGCATCAGAAGTCCCGATAGAACCGCCGAGCCAAACTGAGCTGCTTGACAAATGCGATGAGCTCGCCGGCGTTGTTGGAAGTGGTGTGCCCGGTGGTCAGTAACCTAGTTGTCCCAGCGTGACCATATTGACATATCTTGCTTTATCTTACCCGCGCTTCCGTATACTGAAGTTTCTCTTTCTCTGATCTCGCCACATGCACAGCTGGCGGCTACGATGCAATTTGGGTACTGGTCTATTCACCTGAGTCAGCTTCTCAGACTGATGCTGAAAATGTGGTAAAACTATGGAACGACTGGTCGAAAGTCTCGGTTCGAGCACTCTCAAAAGATGCATGCGTAGCAGGTGGTACCTTGGTCCGACCGACTGGGATCAGACTTGAGACCGTGAAGGAGGTGAAGGGCCTTGAGGATGTATTGAGTGGTACAAGACGCATGAGCACCACGGCGATCCCAAATTGATTGACAGTACCATAATCGCATGAATAATCAGAGATCTGCACTACTCCCTATAAACTAGGAAACGAGTGTATATATAGGGCATATATATATGTAAGCAGTCTTGAATCAAACATGCTGTTTGGACAGATTCAAAGAATCCCCCCGATCTCAAAGGGGCACATGAGTATACATGCCTTCATATGCGTGTCATGCCACTCGCAGCTTTGCTACCACACACAAAAGAGATCGGCGACAATGTAGGGGTCACTGAATCACGTAAGGGCAGTTCAGACTAATTCCTAAGTCTCTTACGTAGAAATGAGGCTTCAAGCCCAGTCAAGTCTAGTGTTCAAAATACAAAGGCAGTTGATTACGATCGATAGCACATTTCCTCCAAGCGCAATCATTTGTTAGATGGATGAAGAATATGACCCTACCAAAGTATCATCTTTGACAGCAACGTACTGCCATGTACCTACTACGTGCTCGAGTTTTGTAGCAAGCTATCTTTCTACTGTCGAAGCACCGAAGTTAATCTGGTATCGTTGGTCCCGTATGTGAGTAATTAGCTTCTCCGAGAGAAATCTCAATGTTCGCCTTCCAAGCCGACAAACTCTGCTATGGATATCAACTCATCAGATACCTCAAGACATATCTTAGGCCAATTTCCGAACCTCATGGGCGCAACTCTAACTGCTTCTCGCGATGGAATCTCTAAGGTCACCACATTGCTCATGCCCGAACGCGTTCTGGTCCTCGAGGCGCTGAATATTCATATCTCGTGGCACCTGGCAACAACAAGGAAATAAGGCGCACGGCCAGAAGCGTTGGTCGTGGTTAGTATGATGAGACCGCATTGGCCTTTAATAATGCCTCAACAGCTTTCCGGGAAGGCCGGAAGTCTTACTTTTCAGGGGTGAGAATGATATCCCGGTCTGTTGACTAATTTGTGTCGTGTCCTTTAAATAGTTTGGGTCCTGTTGAACATAATATCCACGATCCCAGAAAATAATGTGATCCCATCTCAATTAGCTCAGTCCAAAGCTTCACATCAAGGAACCCCACACACCTTTCATCGTAATTTTACGGGATGCGCCGAGCAAAATGTAAGAATGATATAGAAGATTAATCCAACTTCATTTTGAATTTCTTATGCCGATAATGTTGGTGATGCTAAGCTTTTAAATCTCCAGATTTTCAGGCTCTTGTAACTATAAAATGCGCCCTTTTCTGCAGAATTTCCTTCCCAAACACATCGCTTCAAAGACAAAAACCAACTCATTTAGCACCTTCTTGCAATTTCAAAATTTCTTACTTACCTTTTTGGCATCGTCAATACCCTAAATCGTACGCTTCTGAAAACTTATCCACAAAATGATCATTTGATTTTAATCTTCTTTGCTCACTAGCTCTTTTTGATTGCATCACAGATACCTCAATATCTTCTTGGTCAATACCCACCATCTCAAAAATCATGGCATCATCATCATCATCTCCAACGGACCAAGTTTCGGGCAACACGTTTGGCCTTCTACCTCCATTTGTCTTTCGAGTAAATCTCTCTAGTCATTTTCCTCCTCTTCTTCATACCTTTGACGTCTGATAATCGTTCGGTTTCTAGGCCCCATCTGGGCCATCAAGTGTGGAGAAACTGTCCTCGCTGCAGGTAAAGCTCTAGCCTGTGCAAATGCTCTATTCCCAAGATACTTACCACGAGCTGTTCAATTTGCTCTTAGCATAATCGTGAAGGAAAGTACCTCGATGAACAAGGTTCAACCGGTCTC
>KZ149560.1:22140-32450 GCA_002157085.1 Melampsora occidentalis | reverse complement strand
GAAGAAAAAGAAAAATAGATGACAATATATATATCTTAATTTTATGTCTGAAATAAATGAAGATAATTTTTGTCAAATCAGGGTGGAACCTATAATTTAATCTTATAGAAAACTATCTATGTCGACTTACTGTCTAGAGCGGGGATTTGTTTGAAGCCTTTGCTTATATCTTCGCTGTACGATTGCCTGTTGTTTGATTCGGTTGCACCTGTTTTGAAAGAGTAGTCATTCAGTATCGTTTCCGATTTGCTATAGTAAGTTTGACATATTTCACTTACGGTTCTTATCGTTATTTGTCAATGATTGACTTTCAGGAGGGTTCGATGGGCGTGTTCCTGTTTCTAATTCTCAAATAGAGTTGGGAAGTAAAGAGAGTACTTTTGTCAGCTTTCCTTGATTACTTATCTTACGAGAATCGTATCAATTGGATTATCTTTTGGCAGCAAAACATTGCTCACCTTTACCTCTGTTGAGGTAGTTAGATATCAACATTTGCTTGTTGTATTTGCTGAATGCTCCTTGATTGAGATCCGCTTGGGTTCTCGCTTTGTGCCGCTTGGATTGGGGTGTCTGAGCTTTGGGTACTTGTGGTTGACACATTTCCTGTTCCTGACGGGAGGCTTGCTCCGTTGGTGTTGGCTGTTGGTGTTATAGCACTTAGTGCGGCAGTTGCATATGAAATCGCGTTGTTTGACATTATCGAAAAAGGATTTTATGATTGGATAAAAATAGGATAGGATGAGTTTGTGAGGAAAGTTTTAAACGATAATATCTTGATTTTTTAAAAAAGGTTTAAATATGGAATAAAGAAGATCTAACAATTGTTATAAAGGATATTGATAATGTTATAACTTGTTCGATATTCTTAGATAAAATTGGATGACAGATGGAAAAATGAGAAGCGGATGAGGAATAGAACTCCTCTTTCTCAACAGCTTCTCTATTATATATAATCCATCTTATTTAATTTAACATGTTAAATTTATAAGTTGACCGTAGAGTCAACCGTCTATGATCTTGGACTGGACCCTTCCTATTTCTCGAGGCTGGTCCAGTACCAATTCTTAAAGAACATTAATAATTAGTCTAGACGAATAAAGTGGATTATAATTTAATGTACATTTGACAGTCTTACTCGTACTCGTGGACACCGCCCACCTACGTCGTACCTCCTCTGGAAATCTACCATTCCAAATTTTGTTTTGGTAACATTCTCATCCGACCGATTCAATTTCAATCTTTTGATGCTTCTAAGTCAGTTGTTCTAGGATCCGGCCAATCTCTACCTCAAGCTTACAGTGTGCAACCGAAAATCAATGAAAAGTAAAAAAAACAATAAATACCACAAAAAGACAATACATACCACTGTAGAGCAAATGTGTAAGAAATGACAGAAACTACAACACGAGGAAAAGCAACCAAATTCTTATTGGCAGAAGATAATAAGTTACACAGCAAAGCAGGAAGAGATTAACATCAAGGCCAGGATGTGGAGGTCTTCTCAAAGCTGACATTTGAATAGCCAGCATTATGACGAATCGTCAATCCCTTGACTAAAGCATATTATGCTTGTAAGGGGGTCTTGGTGTCTCACTCTCACTCACAAGGCGACAAACTGCTTAGTCCCTACTGAGCACGTTTGTCTACCAAATGTGATGGCTGCAGACATAATCTTCAATGCGGTGACTCCGAATCAAAATGAAACATTTGACATGTTCATTTGTGTTCACTCACAATCAGCAGTTTTGTCTTCCGATTAACAAGTCTGCAGACGATCTTGCTTGAGCAAAAAGAGTTGCCCACGACAATCTTGCTTGAGCAAAATGGATTGTCCACTCACATGACAACTGCTGATCAGGAGCATTGTCTTCCATGCCTGCATCCTGCAGACATTCTTGCTTGACTATTGGTTCACATAATCACTGTAGGGGACTCGTTGACACTTCATTGACCGCATTGTCCCCCACACCGTTACATGTCATTTATGCCAACATCGTGGCAAGTTCAAAGCTCATAACAAACACATACGAGCAGAGTGTACATAACTTGATAAAGGACACGAAGATTGAACAAGACAACGACTTAAGGCATAAAAAAGTAAAACAGAAAAGTAACAAGTGTCAGAGTAACAATTAACAATGGCTCACAGCTATTCATCCTGCTCCCCTGAGGAGGTATCCACTTTTTCCAAGTCACCAGTATACCCTTCACTCTCCTCACCCTCCGAGTCATGAATCACATTACGCTTGTTCTTCTTTGCAATACCGGACTTTGATCTGCCAGTAGTAGGGTTTGCACTGCCACTGCTACCTTCGCCTTTGTCACTTATTCTATTTGGTTGATCTGCTGTTAGCCAGATAGATTTGAAGTCCTGAGATATTGAAGCTAAAGGATTCGTGAGCATTTTACTGGAGATGTTAACTTGAGGCGCGGGTAGACCATTGATGCCTCGAGATGTGCCTGGTAGGTGAACCTCGCATTGATAATCTAACATGAAGAGATTGGCCAATCTTGGAAGATTGAAGTCGCGCATGAAGAACGAGATCATTTTGGGCCAATTGAGCTCTTTGAATTTCCCATCACCCCCAACAAACTTCTTCAGGATATGAAACATATTGTCATCAAGCCGGTTCCAACAGCGCTTGGAGGAATCGTGGGGGTTAGATCGTGCAACATGCGCCCGGCGAGTCGAAAGAACACCCGTCAAGTTGATCAGCAGGGCTGCATCTTGGAGTTTGTTGTCACGGCCCGGCAGCCAAGCGTGGAGGAGTCCAGCAGTTCCGAATTGCAAGAAAATAGCTGAGGCCTGAAGGCAGTCTCCTCGAAACCGGTGTAAACTTTGACGATCATTACCACTTGAGAGTTCATTGGTAGCTGTTGGTTCAATGTCTGTTGAGTCGAGGGCAGCAGATGGAGGAGCAGTCGATTGCTGATCTTGTATACGCTTTTGTCGAGCAAGCTCTTCGAAGTCATTGTCTTCGAGTATCTGTTTTAAGACTGTCTGCGTGCGAAGCTTGGAGCTGAGAGCGGAGAGCTGCTTTTGATTGACCCCACGAGCCTTAGCGTCTTCAAGTTCGAGGTTGTTCATATGAGACTCATATATCAAGACTACTCCCAATAGGACCTGCATGAACCGAGACTGTAGCCAAGCCAAACCACGAGGATAAACCTTTTTATGCACTACCTCTTCTTCATTAGTTTTATTCACCAGGATCTGAGACGTTAACCAGGCAACAGCTCGGGTGATTGGTACCATTTTGGCCACTACCGCACCAGGACCTTCAGTACGTATCTTGATATCATTCTCTTGTGCAGTAAAAGCCAGATGCTTCATTGAATCTAATAATATTTGATGAATCGTGGCGAAACCGGCCTTGATCGACCTCTGAACCCCCTTATCATCAGTCCACTCCAAACGATCGTCAGACCGACAGCACATCACATGCAACGCTTTGAAGACCCCGTTTTTATCGCCAAATTTGTAGTTTGCCGAACCTTCGACCAAGTGCCAGTTGATAGAGTCGGCGAGCAAGAAGGGATCCTTCTCTGAGAGCTGCAAGAATCTGGGACCTGTGTCGATGGGTGAAGACCAACGTCAATGGAATGCATCAATATGAGGGCGTGGTGAAGGAACTTACAGGTCTTCAAACCCTCCTTGACGCTCTTGTCCTCAGCGACCGTTTTCATGTACAACACATGCTGTCTCATCAAGGCTTCAGCTGCCGAGTCATCCTGAGTAGTCTTGTCGTAGTTCCACACTTGAATCATAGCCCTCACTGATCCACCCATAATATCTTCCCAGTTGAAACGGTCCCCGCCAAGCCCCGAAGCGATCTGTTTGATAGAGGTGGCCTCTTCGCGGGTGAGGGACTTCAATAATACTATCAAGCAAACAAAATGATAAATATCAACACACAGATACATGTGAGTACATTTGTCGCCGGGTTAGGGGTTACACAGACAAATCAGTGGTATATTGAGGTAAAGGACATTTTGTCGCCGCAAAAGATCATTCGCAGACAAATAAGGCATTCGGCCTAAGTCATTTAGTTTGATGCTGTCACGCCCATTCGTCGCCAAAGAATGACATGGGCAGACAAAACAGCCCACCAAGCTGGTTGAATGACATAAGGTAATAATTGAAATATAAGATAGGAGTCGATGATTCGTATGAGGATGGAGAAGTTGGGGGAAGTGCTTGACTTGAAGTTGGACTGATAGGGGAGCATGAAGTATAAAACAGTGGGTCTTACCTGTCAGATCGAGGAGCTTTTTTTCATACAATGTCCCCTCAATTCGGAGGCCGGCAAATTTGAGGTTTTCAGGCTTGACGGCTGCTTTACCTTTGTCCGGCTTGGTGTTGGAGAGATTGGCGATTGTCGGGGTGATTGAATTGGACTGTTCTTTGGGGTCCTCTTCGTCTGCGGTCGTCTCACAGTCAGATACAAACTCCTTGCTCTTCAACCCCTCGTCCTTTTTAGCGCGTTTGTGAGCTCTTGGTAGCCCTAGGTCCTCCCTTGCGGTTGATACCTTAGCTTCGACGTCCAAGTATATACGGGGGTCAATGTCGTCTGGTGAGAAACAGTTTCAGTCTGCAGTTGTATACCTTGTGATACAACTTGACTCTACCTTCTTCCTTAGATGAGACTCTGATCCTTTTCTTGGCCACAGGTGTTTTGCCCCTGGTTGGCCGTTGAGATGGAATTATTTCGACCTCGTCGCAGTCGTTTCCCAGACATAGCTTGTTCAGTTGGATTTCACTTTCAAGCACCGATGCCCGCACCTCTTCAAGAGCCTCACCCAACTCATCAGCTGGCCCCTGAAGTAACCCATTGGGAGCCATACCACGCAGCTCGCTGATGTTATCTTTCATTCGATTGTAGAGGCCTTGAACTGTGACGAGGGTGCTGTCAGTGCTGTTACATTGACATTTGACAAGTTATGCACGTACAGTATTCCAATTCTTTGCGTGCTAAATCAACCTGTATCCTCTTGGTTGCCTGTGTTGAGGTCGGTGGCTGTGTTCGAGATTTATGTCAGTGAATGTAGTGCTGGGTAATCGATGTCAGTCTCACCTCGTCAGCCTCCTTCTTCTTGATTCTCAACGATTTGATCACCTCTGTGTCCTTGAGTGTAATCATAGAGCCCTTGACTGGGCGGTCATGCTAGGATGGTTGTCAGTAATCGACAATCAAAGCCCTACCAAGGTTGACAGCCTACCTGCTCGGCTGTATTTCCAGAATCGCCTTTGTCTTGCTCATGTTCGACCTCCATAGATACCTCCTGTTGCAGGGTGAAGCCTGTCAGTTTATGTATAAAAAAAGTCATGAGGCGGAATGTGGACTGACGCCGGCTTCGTCCTTTTGTGTGTCCTTGAGTGACACCGGTCTGCTGTTATGTTCCGGACCCTGAGGATGAGAGGAATTAGTCACAGGTGGAAATACCCAGATGACTTCTGGACTAACCGGATTTGGGCCAACTGAATTGCTTGCAAGGCTGGGATTTTCGAGAATCTGTCGGGAAGTGAGAGTGGTCAGCTTGCTGCTGACAAAGGGACTCTGACGTGGCTTGCTCACTCCTTCCATTGCCGTTTTGTGCGCTGCTGGGTTACTTTCTTCGGGGGGCTGCTCTGCCACTGATTCATTGGCCTCTGACTCGTCGAGACGTGGTGTACCGGAAGGTAGTGTCTGAGGATTAGAGAACCGTGTGTCAGGATTGGTAGTAATATCCTTGGTGGGGTTGTCTTCGAAAGCCAAATCACGTTGACAAATTGACTGACAGATGTCCCAGGTGCCTTTTGCTTTTCGGTAGATGTAGTAGAAGTAGTAGTGTTGGAAGCGTTGGTATCCCCGTGCTGCACGAGAGAGGAGCACAAGTGACAATCTTGTGAGTCAGTTTGTTTGTCTGCATAATTATATTTGAGGAGACAAATCGATTGAGTTCCACCTACAGAAGTATTGCCCGCGGGGGTCGATTGCCTGTCTGAGACGGAGCCAGCTTCTACAGTTGATTCCTGTGTATGAAAAAAGGATAGTGGATATCAGCTGTGATCGAGATTCTCAACTGTGTAGGAAATGGATAGATAGAACTATGAAATGTTTCAGGGGAGTAGGTATGGTGTTTGAAAGTACTTGGTCTGACCAGTTGAATTTGAGGAGACGAATCTGCCAAACTTACAGCTGGGTTGCCTACGAGAGGAGCTCGGGCACTTGAGACAGAGGCTGCTTCAACACTCGGTTGCTGCATACAAAGGGATTATAATCATTTTCAGCTTCAATGACTCAAATTCTTGAAAGTCCAGAACAGAATCAGATAAAAGTATGAAATATTGAAATGAAGTGGTTGAGAGTACTTTGTCTGCACAATTGAGTTTGAGAAGACAAAGTCGCCCTGGTCAACTTACAGCTGCATTGCCAGTGATAGACACTTGCTCGTCTGAGAGAGAGCCCTTGTTTTTGTTCGATTGCTACGTAGGCCGGAACAGTGGTCATGGTCAGCTGTGATGATTGAGATACTTGGGGGTCATAGGAATAAGTAGAGCTATGGACATGGTTGAAGGAGTTGATGATATGTTGGAGAGTTGTTGATGAGGCGGGTTTGTCTACAAGTCCGTCTTCTGGCATACAATCACGCTTCTGCATTCCGACGTCGTACTGACGTCCTAACGGCCACGACGTTGCGCCGACAGTAATTACGTTTCTGTCCTACGACTAAGTGATGATCTGAAGAGAATGATTCAAAAGTGATGATCTCGGATCGGAACTTACTTGATTCATTTTGATTTGCTGTTGGCGGGTGGGCATCGAGTCAATTTTCTAACAGAACAATTTAAAAGTGAGTTGGTTGATTTGGTGATGTGAATTGGGTGGGTAGACGATCGTTGGATGTCGAGGTGGTTATTCTGGTGTTATAGATAGGATAAATGAAGGGTTACTTGATGGTGAGTGTTTTTTTGGTGGAAACTGATTGAATGGAGGGTCGACTGCTTGATTAGCTAGTTTCAAGATGTGTACAAGGTAAGGTCGGAAGAGGTGGCGATGTGAATTCGTGGGCAACGATATCATCAACTTAGGTTTACAATAGACCTAGCTTGTACATGTACGGCACTTGTAATCGAATGTGAAATGGATAGTATCACGCGTGTGTACCTCATGTGACATGTAAGGCACCTGTCGACTTCGTCTGCGTGTGTATGTGTGAAGTCTGTTGCTTGATCCCTTCGAATACGTTTATTGTTTGTAACCTGCGGTGGGTTTGTCTCCATGGGTTGGGTTTGGGAGACAACCCTGCCTGGTATGCTCTCCACGTGCTGGGGAATGAGTGTTTTCTCTCAGCAGGGTGATGAGTTGTTTGGCGCATGCATGTTGCTTGCAGGGTGTCCTTTGACTGTGATTGGAGGACAAGGAGGGTGTCCTCCCCCGTTTTGGACGGTGTACAGGATTAGTTGGATGTTGTCCATATGATCTCATTTGCTTTTGCTAGCGGGGCTGTGCTCATGCACTGTTTCAGTGTGTTTGTACATCAATGTAGTGTGTCGGTCAGGAACTCATCACTGTTGAATCTGGGTTGCAATTCATGTTGTGCACTGATCAATGCTTATATTGAGGTAAGCCATAGCCTTATAGTGGAGTGAGGTAGGCTTATGTGACATATTTATGGCATTGTAATACAGCTAACACATCATTGGCGTCATATCAAGGGATTGTTGAATCAATATTAGAGGTTCAGGATAATTTGATGCATCAAGTGGCTACATATGAAAACTTCATCAAAGAAAATTAGAAAGGATTCTTATAACAACTGATTGGCTCTCATATTTTCCCTTGTTTGATTGGTAAAGTTCCCTTGTTGTGTTGTTCTAGGATTGGTGAGTGGAGTGAATGATCTGGTGTCGAGGAGGAAGAGGATTTGATGTTGGTAACTTGCTATTAACATGATGGAATGGGAATAGTTGGAATTACATGTGTGAACCCGTAGCGGGTTGGTCGGGTTGGTCTTTATTCACTTTACCTTTGATTTACAATGATGTCATAGCTGTTGACCACGCTCATTCTCAACAAATCCCATTGCGTTCACAACCATTAACCACATTGTCTCTCTTATACTTGCAACCTATATATTTTTCTTCAAAACCAAGTTTTCTCAATCTCTCTAAAAATGGGAATGAGTGAAAATGGTTCTTCAAATGAGTGGAGATGGTTCTTTCATTTAAAATGCTGGGAAAGAACTGGCCAATAAGTTGGAAGCCCTCGCCAAGCTATATGATGAAGCTGATGGTTCCAAAGGGAAATCAATGGGAGAAATACAATCATTATATTCAAAGATCATCCTGTATGATTCACCGAACTGGTATAGAAACTGGTCAATGTTTGTGATTGGTCTTATCAACCTGTTTACCAAAATGAAAGGCCGATCCCAACCAGACCGGTGTTATCCGAAGACGATCCTGTATGCTGTTGCAATGCTAAGTAAAGTTCCAGTTGATTGTCAAACCACCGTAGTACAACAGTCAGCCAAAGCAAGTGAAGTCTTCTTGTTTTCTTCACCCAAAAGAGTTGTTTTGCTAAGATTTTTCACCTTGACATACTGATGGAGTTCAAGAGACCTGAAAACTTCCATCAACAATTGACTCCATTTGGTGTAATTTTAATCAGTAACATCTTCCAACAACACCTTGCATTTACTCAACGCATTTGTCATCACTTCAGAGTACTCGACCTGTCCACCTGAGGCACTCCCAACGACAAGAGCAACCCACGGACTACAACGCCAAGAACGAGAACTCTTACTGACTGGCGTGCTCCAGAGAAAATGAGAAACGTGAACTTCTTCCTTTTCTCAAAAAACATTCAAAACAAATGCTCCAAGAAGAAATGTCTTGGTGTAAATCATTGACCTGATCATTGTTTCAAGAGATGAACATCTCCAGAAGGAGTGGATTGAGCTGCATTGTCAGCCTGAGTCTTTAAAAGGCTGGCTTTTAGAGACTAGATCGAATTTAATTGAAGTTGTTAGTGAGGTAGGGGTGGCTTTGTTTCAACGATTAATAATCTATCAAGATGAATTCGAGCCGACGTTTGAGAATTGATCTAAGGTAATGATGATTCTAACGTGAAATGCACTTACTGATGTCAATGAAATCAGTCGTCTTCTACAGATGTTTGCCAGATTTTGACCGCTATGCAAACCTTTAATTTCAATAAGTGCAAGACTAGTGTTTTTCCACTTGAATTGTTGATCTATCCAATGTGCTGTGACCCCTAAAACTGATTTGTGGTTAGATGATGTCCAGGAATCACAAGTGAGACGGATGTGATTGATATCTTGAAAGTATTCTCTCAGGTGTGCATCATAAAGCTTCAATGTTTCAAAAATTGTGTCTCGTAGTGTACTAGGAGTTATGAAAAGATGTTTTGCATTGGGGTTGAGAAGCAACAACAGCCTTTGAAATGCATTGGAATTCACAAACTGAAAAGGTAACTCGTCCTCAACGCATACACCTATCTCAGGGTAGATCTATTTCTACTCTTACTCTACTCTTACTTGATAAAAGGATCTTTTATCTAAGTAAAAGATCTTAGAAAATCTTGGATATGGGTTTTAAGTTTCTAGGGAATTGAGTTGTATTCCTTATGACAACTTTAAGGCGTAGTATTGTGAAGAGCAATGTTAACTGTTATAAAAAACGGTCGGAAAGTCTAGTAGCTAAGATAAGATTCAAGAGAAGATGATCTAGGCTAAAAGTATGAGCTGTTGTGTTTTATAAGAGTTAAAAGATTCTTAAATCTCAATGTTAAAGTTTGTTATTGGTGTATGCGATGAGATTCTTTTCTTCTAACGAGAAGTCTTGGGTTTTTATACAACTAATCATAGTCATGGCAAGAGCCTTTGGTTTTCTTTCACCGTGGCATTAAGTCTTGGGTTTTTATACAACTAATCATAGTCATGGCAAGAGCCTTTGGTTTTCTTTCACCGTGGCATTTGTTATTAGTTGGCTAGTCAGCGTTTGTGTTAGAACCCTGACTAGTTGTTAGTTACTTTCATCAGTCAGGGTTACTATTTGAGGCCTGGCTGGTCTTCTTTATTCGATACCAGTCTTTCCGGGACTGGTTACGTCATTTTAATTTCACTCTTGATACTCGAGTGTGAGGTGTGGTATCCTTGGGGGTCTATAGATCTCCAAGGATATTTTATTGTAGTTTGTAATGCTTGTCTTCCTTAGGGGTACGTGGTTTACCCTCTAGGCTGACATGCATGTTAAACTTGGCCAATGGAATGGAGAGATTCCTGAGAACTTAAATCAATCTTCT
>KZ149552.1:0-10930 GCA_002157085.1 Melampsora occidentalis | reverse complement strand
TTGGCGAATCACCAAGATGACAAAGGATGACAGTCATGACGAAAACTTTGGATTCAATACTGTGATCATAAGCAAAAAAGCCATTCGTTTCCAAAGTGCTATTTCAAACAAAACAATTAAACAATCTATATATAAACTAATTGAGTCATTCGAATTGGACTCACTTGAGGGAGTCCACCACAGGTTCAGCTAATTCTAATGCCCCAGCTCGGTTCGACGTAGTCAAGAAATGACAGTTGTACTCTTGGTTGGAGAGTTTAGGAGGCAACCCAGCCAAAGTACAATAGAAAGCTATATGCTTATTCCAGCGTTTTGAAACGTTTCCGGACAAGTCATCGCAGTATAGTACCAGAGGAACATGTCGAATGATTTTTCCTGCTGCCTTTGCTCGCCAGGGATTATGGATAGCCACTTCCGCAATACCAGATTCTGAACGCTCTTGAGATTGGGCAGGCGTGAAATAATAACAAGACAATGAATGAGATAGAAGTCCAACGGCGGAAAAGACATATTTGCAAAGACACACCATACATAACTCCACCACACGAATCTTTGAGAAGTACATTCGGTAGCAAATCGATCTGGTCAACAACTTTCCAAAACATATTTACATTTATTGTTGATAATTGCTCAGAATTGAAGTTTGTTATAGAAGGAAATTCTATGCGTAGCCCTGAAGTGAACTCGGCATTCGCCTGATTCCTTAATACACGTGCATAAACACACTTGGCGAAGGTGTGAGCGCCAGACTTGTAGAAGAACATTGGAATCACGATTCTTTTTGATTCCAGCTGAGTTGGCTCAAACAAATAAAAGTGGCCATTTGGACGGTCAACCATCTGAACCCGCAGGTCAGGAGCCAGCTCTTTTCGCCACTTTTTTGACTGAGCAAAGCAACTGATTTTTGAACCGGCGGTTGGAAGAGATGGAATGCATTCCAGGTGCTCTCGTACGTATGGATTTCCAAGTTCCTAGGTCATGTACGAGATTAGACAAACGAATCTGGTGATGTGATGCGAAGACAAAGATCAGCTTACTTGTCGCAAAATTTGCTTGATTTGTAAACCAAAACAGGGTTTGGACAAAGGGCTGACTGTCTCGAATAAGTCCATGTCATATTCCTTTTTAAGCTGGCGGCGTGCGTTTCCCAGACTTTTATAGCCTGGCAACTTGACCTTCAAAAGCGCGACGAAAGATCGAACGCGCTGGTATTGTAACTGCGACATGGTGGTTCTTGTTGAACCAAGGATTAGAAGGCCCACAAGTTGCTGTTGAGACAGACTTAATTGTCAAAAACAGTCGTTGCCGATTCAACCAGGCGAAAGGCCCACCTCTAAGCTAGAAAAAGGTGACCAGGAGTGGGGATTTTGGTGTGTCACCACGCGCTCGCGCGAATCATCCGAAGCGGCCGAACTTTCGTCACCTGAGTTAGAAACAGAGCGGGGCTGTCGAATCTCGTTGTCCTCACTGCTATTGGCACTCAGCACAGGTGACCGGAAGATCGCTGAATAGTTCCTGGTCCACATATCGACCAGAACTTTTCTGCGAGACTCATCAGCAGAATCATATTCTGCGGCAAAGCCAACGAGAGGGTCGTCGTCGCGAGGTAATTCGCTCGAACTGTCTGAAAGACGTTCCTCAACGGGAGGCATTGCCGGCGGTGTCCTGTGTTTGCGTTGTTCCAAAAGCCATATTTTGGCCTTTTTGACGTGGTTCGGTTGCTTACGATGCTTGTGGATTGATTGGGACACCATTGGGCGACTCTGACAAGGGACACAGACAAAGGCTGTGTCATTGATTCCATTGGGCACCTCGACAAAGCCTGGAAAATCCCATTGTCAGGTATCAATTGGAGTCACCGAAAGAAAGAAAAAAGATCACATTGGTCTTGTTCCATTATAGCCGTTTTTGTTTGAAACGTAGGTTGATCAAAGCGAGGTTGGGATATGTTTCAAGACGTATATGTTTGAGACGCAGTTTGACCAACCAAACGAAAGCAAGGTGCGAAGAAGTTTCTTCCTTCTAGTCAAGGGAACAATGGAACAAGTATTTCACCCGTCACAAACCGGGCACAACTGGTTTGGTAATGGATCTACCTCCGCTCTTAACAACACCAGGCAAATCAGTTGTGATTCGCACCGTGTTATGAGCGGGAAAATGAATACAGAGGAACAACCGCCGCTCGAGCAGTTCTGTAACTGCGAGATGATTACCAGTCACAGAACCAGGGCCAACTCGGTTTCAGGTCGGATAACAATCGCATTCTCACGGAGGACATTTTGAACCCCCTCAGAGCGGTTGCTCAACAAAAAGGGGGTTCGTGGTGTATATGAATCTTTAAGCTTAACTAAGCCCCTCTTGCGCGTTCGCCGCGCCCTCGCAGATAAATCTTGGCTGGCGTGATGGCGCTGCGAAGTGCTGTGATCCTCCCCCGAAAAGTCTGCCATCATCAACTCAAGAAAACAAATTGAACTTACCATGGCTTGAAGAAGAACTCATTGAGATTTCAAATGACCTACTCGGAGGGGCTTTATGAGTCTACTTGCAACTATAGCGAGCATCTACATTATACATAGAAAGGAGAATAGGTCAAGTGCTGTGACGTCGCGAGAAGTCGGACGATCGAAAATAAGCCATCTTGTGATTGGCGCGTCTTCAACTTGACCCCATGGGACGCCGCGAGAGGGACATAAGTTTGCTTGGTTAAGAGGCGCGTCTTAAGATCTACTGTGTCTTTCGGAGCTTGCTTAACACATCTTCGAACTTCGTTATAATAACAGCTCATTAACTTCTCTTTACCTTTGGTAAACTAAAGGCGCGTCTCTTTACCTCAAATGATCAATAAATAATAAGACTCCACGAACAATTGTATCATATCTGATTGTGTGATCGGCTCCTCCTATCTTGAAGTGCGCTATGATCTAGTTCCCTCCTTGCTACGTACAAGATTCATAGATCTCAACACATCCTATCAATCCCTATTTCTCCGAAGTGAGGCGAACCGAAGAGGTCAGGTAAACCCATGCCATCTTTTAGAATCGAACGAGGCCAAGTTTTGCCTCAATATCTTTACATCTCTGTTTTCTTCCATTGGCATTACCCTCACTTACTCTGAATTTTGTACTTGAGTGTATGAGCCTTTTACGGTTTCGGTAAAACTTTCCTTAAAACATTTAATACACGGTACATCATATATGCTGCTCGTTTGTGTCTTTTAGCCTTGGGATAGCTAGCATGCCTCAGAGTGCAAGAGGGAAATCGATTTAATCCAATACTTGATACTGCAAAGACTCAGATTAACATCTGATTGTGAACTAGTAGTAATCTAGTAAGATGAACTTTTCAGCCTTCCAGACTTCAAAGTCATCAAGGAAGTGATCTCAGACAAAGGTTTCAGGACTTGACGGAACACCAAGTTTCGATATCAATGCGCTCGGCCAGTTGACGCTGACAACTCACTCCCATCAATTCCTCAACTTGATCTATTTTTTGCGGAATCAGATCACATTCAAGATCTATATATTACCATATCTTATAAATCATCGACGTTCATTTTTGACATTCACCAAGCTTTGATTGTGAGTCTATGTTGATATGATCATCTCCTCGTGACAGAGCACAGACTTAGGTGTAAGATCACATATCCATTGAAAGGTGCCGAATGATAAGCGTTTCATTCTTCAGTATATAGAACAGATAGTTGACCCAACCAGCTACAAAGCAACCTAAACTATACTCACACTGTTTTTGCGGGCATACCAAACGCCATCCACAATGTCACCGTGAGCAATCATCCCCTTCTTTTCTCTCAAAGCTCGCCCTCAATCAAAGACTGAGATCTGTGGATTTTAACAAATATTCAAAGCTTCTAAAGCCATTTTTACCCCTTATCCAGTACATATCGTCCTTTGAATCAATCAATAGTGAGGTTTCTTCTGGTCAGTCTTATTGAAATTTTGACAGAGATTGGATAGAAGACAACTGATCAATTTAAATTACCTTGTAAATTCTTCACTCTAGTTCAATATAATAAGGTGTTAAAATGATAGGTATCCAATGAAAAAAATAGTTTTATCAACCTTACTTTTAAGTATGTCAATCATACCAATAATTTGTGAAATTGTAGAAGAGGCAGAAGGAGTGATGGGATTTTCAAGAATCAGACCATTGAGTACGAAACTTGAAGATGATGATAACAGACCACCTACTGAAGCGAAATGTGGCTCATACTTCTGCAACAGTCACGCTGCCTGCTGGGCTCGTGGAAGCTGGAAGGGTTGTGGGCCTGGTGGATGTGATTATTAGAAAAGGGTTGAATTTTCAAAATTGGTTATACATAAATTCTTGTGTTGATATCATGCAATCTTTAGTTGGAGTCATCTTTTGAGACGGAGATCATCCTTCATGAGAACTTTTCTTTGGAAGCTTTTGAACCTACTCATAAAATATTATCAGTCGTGGGTTGGATTTGAGGCATCTTTCAGTCCCTTGATCCATAAACAAGCAGGATAAGAACTGATCACGTAGAGCGTTCTATCAATTACTCATATTTCAGTAGATCAAATTGAGAAGCTCCACCAGGGGACAAAGAAAATGAATAAGAAACACCATGAAATGGTACAACATCACGTTAGGCAAACAGAGGCAAATAATTTACCCTGAAAAAGATTTGTGTATGTAGCGAGAAATAGAATCATCATCATCATCATGAAAAAAGAAATCATCAAAATCTAAACCCAATCAGACCCAAGCATACACATGCACACAATCAATCAATCAAACATACACAAACATACACACACAACAATTAAATCACATTCAATCCATCAGTCAAACCTTCCCAAACATCCAAAACAAAAACACACACACACACAAATAAAATATCATAAATTTACTGAATGATTCTATGAATACATAGCCATTTCTTTTTTTTTGCTCTTGTCATTTTGAAATTGTCAATCACTTTTTCCACCTCTTTAAAATACCTTAACTTCTTCCAACCCCACCAGATCCACTCCCAATGCTCACCATCAAATGATCATTCCCACCCGTACTTGTTCCAATCCCGCTCGCACTCCCACTCGCAGCCATACCCGTAGACTTTTCTCTTCCATAAGGTTTAGGTACCATAGGTAAATAAGCCATAGCTTGACCTCCATCCCTATGATCGTAAGCGTCCAAAGCGACTTTTTCATCTACTATAACTGAGAAACTATTGCTGGTTGCACCCGGTGGTGTTGGATTTGGTTTGGGTGTATAATAAGTTGAATTTGGATTATATTGTCGTCGATTGGTCCATGATTGTTCATTGGATTCGGCCTAGATAGTGGGTAAGTGTGATAGATAGAATGGGATCGATGAAAAGAAATGATCAATTATATTATTTCTTTGACTTATGACAAGCTCGGGTGGCTGAGTTGACACTTGTGTTCATAAGGATTAAAAGAACAGTGCATGCATGAATTTGGAAGTAAAGTTTGAGACGCTCATCAAAGTCTTATTCTACTGGACGAGACATATTTGAGTCTGAAGAACGAGCTCCTTCGTTGTACTGCATATGAATAGCAAAAGAAACAAAACACGTCGACAAAAAGATCGTTTGTTGATCATCATCTCTTGAAAGTATTCTGTGATTCAAAGTTCATCACCAGATTTATCATAACAAACACAACAACCACAACATAAAATCAAGCATTAATTCGTGTGTCCCTTTCTGTCAGATATAAGCCTGAGTCACTCCCACGCCCCCAAGAAAAAAAGTCGCGGTGCGAAAGCGAAATTCAAGGGTCGCGGTGAAAGATGGCCAATTTATATATGAGTGTTCGACGTTTGATGTTGCGACCGATCAACAGGAGGGCGAGCCATAAGAGTGTGTATGTGAGAAAAGGACACATTCTCAACGACAAGTTACATGTACAAGCAACCCAGTCTGCAATGCTATTGAATCAAGAGAAAGGATTCACGACGAGGGATATGATATATGTATCCAAGTGCAGGGTGGTGAAAGTGAAAAAATGACAAGTGAAAAAGATTCAAAGCCAACATACCTGTTCATGTAGATAATCTAGTTGAGGATTGCCCCGATGACTCGGTCTCCGATTCAGATTGCTAGTCCCACCTGCACCGCTACTGACACCAAGGGCTTGTTGCTGCTGTCGTTGCTCCCAGGCTAGATACTGATCGTCCCTTCGTAGTACAGGGGTTACACTATGTGCACCAGCATAGTTGGCTAGATCGACTTGAACTTTTTGTAATTGGGGTGGTACAAGATCCATCTGGTCTATAGTACCCGACCTTTGTCTTCCACTACCCAGGTGAGGATCATACATCATCCGACCATGTGGAAGGAAGGAATTGTTTGAAAGAGATCCAGATGTGGAGGGCAAAGGCCCACTGCTACGGGAGCCGTAATAATTTGATGGTTGCATCGAGATTGAATTTGAGGTCTGTTGTGGGTGTTGCTGATGATGATGTACTGGTGCGGCAGTATTTGTAGACAATGGGAGTCGACCGGATGAATATTGATGTTGGAGATGATGACCAGTGCTCGAGGAATGTTGCTGAGATTGTTGTGACTGATGTGCCGTTGACTGAAGGGAAGGTTGTTGTGAGACGTTAGCCCGATTAGTATCGTGTGGCAGAATATAAGGGTTTTGGCTCTGTTGAGCAGCCTGCGCTTGATGTTGCCGAAGGGCAGCAGCTTGAGCATTGATTGCCTGTTGCTGAGCCTGCAGTTGAGAATAGGCTGCGGCATCGTAGACTTTCTGTCCCGAGCGAGCTGGGGCTGGCGGAAGGCCACCGTAAGGACGTTTGGCGGAAGCATCGTTAAGACTTGATCCAATGTTGCTAGCCAAGTTTGTGTTATTGATGTGTTGATGGACAGATTGTGTCTCCATGGGGATGTGACCCGAAGATGAAGACTGGCGTTTGGTACTGGTTTCGGCGTTTTTGCTACTCGAATTACCGGTTGAATATCCAGGTCTGGTCGGCACATAGGGCTCTCGCAACGGTTCACCTTGAATGAACGGATGTAACCTGGCTTGCTGCGGTGTCCAGCGTTGATGAGGATTGAGATTCAATAAACCTTTCACAAAGTCGATGAAAGCAATGCGGTTATGTTTTTCTGTTCAATAGTAGGGAACATGACCACCATAACAGATCAGCGAAAGATGCCTCTCCCATAAAGAGGCAATCAGAGGTAGGATCTAAGATAAGACGCAATTCCACCCACCCTTTTCCAAATCAGCGGACTTCATTCCTTTGCGCATGACGGGATACTGACTGATGATATCCTCTAGCTTATCTTGCTGAAAATATCGTTTGCTCGGTTGTTCATTTACGTTGTGCTCTTTTGAATACTGCTCCAAGCTTTTCAATTTATAGACTTTCCCGCCATTGAAATCGTCTTCAAGTACATCAAAGAACTGTGATGTCTGTTTCCCAACTTCCAGCATATATGTAGGTGGCATACTAGTTCGTTTCCAAAAGCAATTCAATGATTAGCTACACAACCTGAATATCATAGATGAATCGCTTTGATTTTCAAAGAGCCATTTACCCTAACATCTCAACAATACGTGTGATTTGATTGAATTCGGATGTACCAGGAAATAGTGGCAATCCCAAAAATAGTTCCACGCATATACATCCCAAGGACCACATGTCAATTGCAGAAGAATAGGGTAATCCTGAATGACAAAGATTGAAAGATCAGATCGAAACATGATGGTCAACAGCGGTACTATACCGATATTCCGAATGAATGATAAACCGAACTTACCTAGAATGACTTCCGGAGAACGGTAAAACCTAGATTGAATATATGTATATACTGTTTGTCGCTCATGACAAGCTGACCCAAAATCGATGACTTTGATTTCAGGAGACGAGAGGCTGCCAAGTGTATAGCAATGAATGTTAATGTTCGATCATCGACATAACTTGTTTTTGGTAAAGCAGAACACTGACGAGTTCAGAAGGATGTTTTCAGGTTTCAAATCACAATGTATCAATCGGGCTTCGTTCAAGACCGTTAATGCGTCCAATAACTGATTGGTGAATACTCGCACCAAACTCGTACTCAAGCCTCTGAAAGAGTTCTGCTTGATCAGCTCGTACAAGTTTGAGGAAAGTAGTTCGAAAACCAAGCAAAGATGATTGTGATGGATGAATGTATCCTTCATACGTAGGATATGGTGTTTGTTGTCGGGATCCCATGTATTGTTAAGCTAGTTTTGAAGATCAAACGAGATATGTCAGTAGGACAATACAAAATGAGAAACACAGTTAGTGTAGCAATCTATAACCACCAGAACAAGTCTTTAATGACAGATGCGCACCAATTCTAAGATGGTGACCTCCATCATACTCTGACTGAAATAAGCTTGTTTATTCTTGACCACTTTTACAGCAACCACTTCATGATTCTTCATGTCCTGACACTTGACCACCTGTCCAAACGTCCCTTGACCCAATACGTCCAAAATCAGATACTTGTGCCCACCTGTACCTTTGCCCCCTTGACCATCTGCTACATCCTCATTTGAATCGCCAGGCGAGCCACCCCCAAGGATGTCATTCACATATAAGATGTAGTCCGAATCTTCATTGTCCATGCCGTTGTTTCCTGCTGGCCTGGATGGTTTGGTGAGTACTCTTCGTGGGTTAAGACTTAGCTCATAGCGAAAGTTGGGATTAATGAGTCGATAGGTTGAAGCTAGATGAGTGGTAAGTGCCTTGAGTGGCGAGATGTAACCACCATTGATCGGGTCCAGTCTTCGCTCCGGTGGCACATGATTGACAACCGGTCGAAGGTCATTCGCACCTCGTGTAAGCCTACGAAAGCCTACCCCCTCACTTGTTCGACGTGGGCGCTGACTTGAAGCCCCACTAGCAGAACGGGAAGCATGATATTGTTCACTCGATGAAGAGAGCGATGTCGATTGCTGATTGGAATGCGAGAGGCTATGTCGTAATGAGTTAGGGGCTGATGAGGGTAGAGTATGTGTAGGGGGTGGCGGAGGAATACCCGAAGAAGAAGCCGAAGTGAAATAAGAGGAAGAAGTCGGGTTTACGTTGGAGTAGGCTGCGGGTGGAGGCGGAAGGGCAGAGGTAGGGTTGGTAGATGAGTGGTAACCAGTATTTCCACTTGGCTGGCTAGACGAGTACATTGTCGATTGTGTAGGGTGATGTTGAGGAAGAAGAGAACCACCACTGGTCGCAGATGTAGGGCCAAGGGTTTGAGCAGTGATGGAATGCAAGGCATACTGACTTGGGCTATAAGCCATGGCTCTTGACGAGCTATCCGCAGTTCCTGGCCCCGACTCTCCGTAGCCAGACGTTCCAACAGTAGGCGAATACGGTGAGGTGACAATTTGCTGGGGGTGTGGACGGCGGTGACTATTGCCACGTGGGGAGGCCAGAGGAGAACGATTAGAATATTGAGGTGCTGATTGAGGGTCATGAGATGAGTTGCCAGCGAAAGATGGATAGGTAGGCGTGGCACTCATAGGACTACCGGGGCCGGGTAGGCCGTCTGTATTATCGCCAAATTGATGTGAGCTCATCCCGGAAGGGTTTACTGGTACTTGAATTGAAAAATGTAGACGAGGCGGTGGGTTGGCAGCTTGACCTGAGCCATGGGTTGTAGTAGAAGGAGATTGAGGATTATAGCCGTTATTGTGGTTGTCATTCCAAGAGGCTGTAGTAGAACGTCGATTCATACCGGGCTGAGCGGGAAGGTGATGATGTGAATTAGAAGGATAGCTTGAAGAAGAAGAGTAACCCATCGGATTAGCTGTAAATTGAGCGTTGCCAAGATTGATGCCGATCGGATTTGTAGGATCTGTAGGAGAATGATATGGATTTCTGATGGTTGAACGAGGTGGAGGGGGAGGTAAATCGTCGGTAGAATTCGAATACATGATTATGATGAGCAGACGACTTGACAGATTTGTTACAAATTAATCGACTGATGCAGAGAAAACAGTCTTTTCTAGAAAAACCAACTCTGATACGGTCAGGAGATGAGCAAAGTCAAAATGTAAAAACAGAGAATCAAGCCAACTTACCTTTCTGTTATTATTAAGTAAGTATAAAGTTAAGCAAGACTATCTAGAATGGAAGAAGGTAAGTCTTTGTTTGTGTCTGGAATGAATATGTTTGAGGTTGAAAGTTGAATATATGGAAGTTGATTGATTGATTGATTGATGATAACAAAGGTTCAAGTTCTTGATAGTCAGTCTGTGATGTTGAATGAGGTGATGTTGATAGAGTCAGAGTGATGGGTTGTCAATCTCACTCTCACTCTCACTCTCAATCACTCTCACTATCTGTCATCACATAAACTCAGCTTCTAATTCTAATATTTGACTGTTAATCATCATATTAATTTCTTAAGTGCTCAATCACACTTGAAACCTTCTTGGAGATGATGTCATTTGGCTCACTCTACAAATTCAATCATCCTTTACATACAAATCTCACCGCCTCAGGAAAACTAGTTCACCAAAGCAAACTACATACAACATACAACCCCGCAGGACTCCGAATTACAAGTCCTCCTCCTACCCAGTGATGCCGTTCTGAATCACGAAGTTTCAGCTTTGAAACAAGAAAAATAACTCATTTTGGTAATTTTCTGTATGCTGGGGTAAAGACGAGGTTACCACCAGGAAGTTACTTTTCCTTAAGCCTAGAGCTTTGAGACATATAACCTAGACACCTCTAGAGCGCTGCTTTACGCTGGAGCACAGGTACATATAGGGTTAACTCATTTCACGTAACTTGTATTTTGACCTGTGCACTTTGTGAAGCATTCAAGGACATACAGTAGATTTCAGATGAGAACAACCAAAAACCAAAACCAAATGTGACAAACACGCCGGGCAAATCCAGGTCATGCAGTGCATACAGGTTGCGTGATCCTGAA
>KZ149533.1:16970-32370 GCA_002157085.1 Melampsora occidentalis | reverse complement strand
GATCGGCTGCCGTCAATCTAGCTATTCGACTCGACCCCTCCTCGATAAACAGCATGGACTTCCGGATATTCATTTATAATCATCGAAGCCCATCCTATCAGTTGAACGATGGCGCCATAGTTATTCTAACTCGAGATTATATTTCATATCACCATTTCAATCGATCTGAATCTTACCACAATTTCCATCATCACTACATCTTACTTTTATCCAGACCATCAAAATCTCATAAGACATTTTACAAGAATTTCCACTACTCCTACCTCTTACTATTCTTCAAACATTTGGAATCCCATATATTTTCTCCTTTATATTCATACAAAATGAAAAAAAATACAAACAAATCAAGCTCTTCCAAGTCATCATCAAAGTCTAAAGCTTCAAACCCTTCTCAATCAACTTCATCTACCAAGTCTTCTTCTATGGCCAAGGCTAAGTCGAAAAACGTTATCTCTATCGAAACCGACCAAGAAGACGAGCAAGAAAAAGATCCTAACTTCGTCACCGAAGACGAAGATGAAGA
This sequence comes from Melampsora occidentalis, assembly GCA_002157085.1. Lineage (NCBI taxonomy): Eukaryota > Fungi > Basidiomycota > Pucciniomycetes > Pucciniales > Melampsoraceae > Melampsora > Melampsora occidentalis. Next base: position 31,847 of record KZ149533.1, on the reverse strand, counting down.
TGAGGACAATCAACAGGAACCTGAACATGAGGATAATTCTTTTGATAGCACTGTCGATCCTGCCGATGGGAAGCGTACTCGAAAAGTCCCAGTGAAATCTTCAGTGAAAGCAAAGAAATCCGCCGGATCTAAGAGTAAGAAGGTAAATCATTTCAGACTTGCTTCTTTTGTTTCAATCTCATTCTATTTCACTTACTTTGTTTTTGTTCCATCCTGACATCTTATTTTTTCTTGTCTCCCCAGTCGAAGACCTACAAATTACCCGCCAACGTCAACCCAGATCAAGACTCGGATATCGAAGAAATTCCACCTCCTGCTGAAAAGCCCAAAGTCGTCTACGACGCCCCTAAGCTATACTACTCTCCTGTGCATTATGGGAGAGATGCAAACGGCAATCTGAAAGATCCGGTAAGGTCATTTTCTTATGTTTCAATCAATCTTCTTTTTTTATCTCATTATAATGACTTTCCATCGTTGTCTCAATTCTAGAAACCTGGCGAAAAGCCATGGTATCACACATGCTTATGGTGTGACGGCGAGTACAAGATCAATGCGAGGAGCAAGTTCAACTTGAGGGGACACCGTGATGGAGACCTTGGCCGAAAACCTTGCGACGGGCGAGACGAAGCGATTGCAGCCGGTGCAAATCTTCCTGCAACTCATCAGGAAGAAGAAGCCCGAAAAAAGGCTACAGAAAATGCTCAAAAGCATCATCATGAAAAGGCGTCACTCGCCAACTTTTTAAATTTACCAAAGTTTTCTGTCTCATTATTGAACATGATTCTTGTTCTTTGGCTGTTGAGAAATTGTATCCCTTGGCTTCGTATGGAAGACCCTTATCTTCAAGCTGCCTTTTCATTGTGCAATCCAAATGCTACTCTTTGGTCGGCATCGTGGTCGGCTCGCCGTGCGATGGAGTACTTTGAAGAATTTCGTGGTAACTTGGTTAAAACCCTCCAGGTCAGTTTCTTGATTCTTTTTTAATCTTTCCTTTATTCCTTTTACTATCACTAACTCAGCCGTTACATTCATAGGCTCTCGACTCGAAAGTCTGTGTCATACACGACGTATGGACCACCAAAGGTGGTAAACGTGCTTTCATTGGAGTTGCAGTGTCTTACATAGATGAAGACTGGGAGTTTCATGTCACTCACTTGACATTGAAACTAATCGCATGGAATCATTATGGAGCTTTATTAGCTCGACCGGTAGGGAAATTCCTTATCCGACATGGTCTTCATAAAAAGATCAGTCTCTTTTCTCTCTTGATTTCTCTTGATCTTCTCTTGATCTCTTTATCTTTATTTGTCTCTTGCTAATTATTTTCTAATTATTTTCGAAATATACATGATAGCACAGACGACCGACTCAGGATCAAGCAACCCAATATTGGCGACCGAGCTTCAAAAAATGTTCATGGATTGTAAAGACCCAATCTTTTGGGATTCATCTCGTAATCAGATCCGATGCTACTGTCACAAGCTAGCATTGACAGTTAAATCTGGGCTCGAGGTGATCGGATTAGGCGATCATGGACGAACCAAACCAACTGTCCCTTCTGGAAAACGCTTACGGCTCCTTCTTCCCGACGATCACCTTCCTCCACCAAAGATTGTGATGGCTGACGGTACAGTTGTTGATGAAGATGGATTACCGGACGGCGACGGTGATACAGATAGCGAGGAGGGTACAAATGAAGGGTTGACAGGCAATGACGTGGAGGCCAGTGACGACTCAGAGGATGAGGAAAAAGCCTCCGACTACAAGCTCCAAAAGCCTGATGCTTTACTATTACCTCGAGCAGTCACAAAGGTAAGTAACAGTTGATATGCCTTACGATTTGATTATACTGATGAAGAACATATATGCTTTCAAAGGTACGAAGAATCAATAAATTGATTACTTCAAGTGCACCTCGACTTAATCATTTCAAGAATTGTGCAACTCAGCTTGGTTATCAGGGTGGCGGACTGATTGCTGCTCATGGTCAAAGGTGGAATATATGGCTTGATGCTCAAACACAATTGTGCAAAGCTAAATCGGTAAGCTTTTTTTCTTCTAATAAATATTCTTTCTTTTCAAAATTCTTACTAGTGTTTATATTTAGGTCATTAACTTCATGATCAACGAAGATCAAGAAGAATTTTATGAAGGTATAACAATATCTCCAGAAGAATGGAAGGCAATTGAATCCTTGAACAATGTCCTTGTGGTCAATTTCTTTCATTTTTTTGTTCAATCGCTTTTCTTTGATTGTTTTTTCTAATCTCAAACTTTCTGTTCAGCACTTTCTACGATCCACGAAGAAAATGGAAGGTGACGGGCCCACTGGTGCCTCTGTCCTCTTCCAGTATTCTGGATTGATTTCGGTATTGGCTGATATCAAGCAGACAACACAACATCAAGGGATATCGGAAATGATCACTCGGATGATCACACAACTCCGAGATTATCAGACGGAGGCTCTCCACTGCGACCCAATCGTCATGGCAGCAGTTCTTAATCCAAGGCTCCGACTTGAGTACTTCAATAACAAATATCCTGACTATGCAAACCGAGCCGAGGAACTATTTTGCCTCAAGTTTTCTGAATATGCGAACAATTGTCCTGATCTTTCTTCAAAGCCCACTTCTTCGGCCGATACTGAAGCAGAACCATTCGACCCACTGGATGAGTCGAATGTTTTTGGTGCCTCTTCTGCCAAAACTCTGACAAGTGATGAAGAACTCGATCAGTACCTATCAGGAATGCGTCCATGTGAGCGTGACATGGACATACTTCAATGGTGGCGGGTAAGTAGCCTCTTTTGTCCTTCTCTTTGTATAGAGATACTGTTACTAACTTTATATTTATCATTCAGATGAATCAAAAGCGATTTCCAAAACTCGCTAAGATGGCTCGTGATTATCTCTGCTGCGTCGGGTCATCCTGTGCGGTCGAGAGGACTTTCTCAACTGCAGCAATTGTGTGTTCTAACCGACGAGGGGGCCTGACTTCAAGATCGATTGAAAGAGCTGTTGGCATCTGCCAATGGCTCAAGCAAAAGTTTGTACCGAGTGGGGAGCTAGGACAGGCGGTGGCGGCTGTTGAACAGCTTGTGGCGGGTTTAGCCAAGAAGAAGAAAGTGGCTAAGGTTTAAAATTTTCTCTCTTTTTAAAGTGTGTGCTTCGTTCGATTTTTTTATCTGGAACCTTTATCTCTATTGTTTTTGAATTCTCTCTCCTACTTCTTTATGATAGTTACTGGTTTTCTGTATTCTCGTCTCACTGTCTATAGTATAATGGTCATTTTCTATTATTGTTTTCCCTTATGCTATTTACAATTATACGCGCATTCACTGCGCCACTGCGATGCGCAACACTGCGCTATATATCACCGCAGGGGATTCCGCCTGGGAAGTACACTGCGGAACTTCGCACCGCAACGCGACGCACGCATATAATTTCGCAGTGCACCGCAGTTTCAAGCAAAAGTGCGGTGCACTGCGGTGACGTCGGGGGTTGTAGACAGATTAAGCTCTTTCATCTGATTACACCTGTCTAGTTAACAACTTGAGATATTGTCATTAAGTTTGTGATTTTTGAGCTCAGAGTTGAAATTTCGTTTTGCTGGTTGGAAGGTAGTACACAGTAGACTTTACCTACTGTAGAGGATGAAATCCTTGGAAACGTTTTGGGGAGTAGGGTGCGACCACGGGCAGAGTGCTGTCCGGCGCAGCGGGCTTGAGCTCGGGATATGCTTCACAAGGCTTCCAGGGAGCCGCAGTATAGAGATGAGATTGTAGAATATGCTTGTACCTTGTAATCAGGATGTGTCACAGTTTCAATGACATCAAGATTGTAAGGTTCTGAAGTCTTGATCTGATTGGCAATACTGAGACTGTTGTTGATTGCTGATGATAAGTTAGACTTCTCAAACTGAATACTTCAAATCGAACAAAAGAAAATAGATAATGGGTAAGCATTCATTTCTTCTTAAATCCATCAATCAATCAATCCAATCAAGATCAATCACTGACCATCATTCTGTCTACTTTCTCAACATCAACAGTTTTACTCTTGACAATCGGTGATCTTCATATACCACTTAGAACTCATGATTTACCATTCAAATTCAAAAAACTATTAGTTCCAGGTAAGATTGGACAAATAGTATGTACCGGGAATGTTTGTGATCGAGAAACATGGGAATATCTACGTTCGATCGCACCTGATGTTAGAGGTGTAAGAGGTGATTTTGATGAGGTTAGTGATTCCAATCCAAAAAACGAAATCTTTATGAAACCTTTTTCTTTCATCATTCAATTTCATCCTCTCAATTTTCTTTTATATGATTTTGTTATCAGCATCATTTTTTCCCCCGCTTCTATAAATCCCAATAAAGATTCTACATTTTCTTTTTTGACCGCTTGTAGACACCTAATCTACCACCTTCTCTTACTCTACAACATGGATCACTCAGAATCGGTGTCCTACATGGTCATCAGATTGTTCCGTTGGGCGATACCGAATCTTTGGCGGCTGCTGCTAGAAAGTTAGATGTGGATGTCTTAGTCACTGGTGCAACTCATAGGTAAGATACCCTTTTACTTTTCTCAGTCACCTAAACCGAAATCGAGAAATTGATCCCTTTGCGTGGTCTTACATCATCTGTATGGGTCATATTACCACCGTGATAGGTTTGAAGCCTTCGAATTCGAATCCAAGTTTTTCATAAACCCAGGAAGTGCTACTGGAGCCTTTACACCAATGTGGCCGATCAATCCACCACTTCGTCCTTCAAACACAAACCAATCATCACTCAAATCACCTGTACCTAATTCATCTCAACCAAATTCAACAACAACAAATGAAAAGAACCCAAACGATTCATCCACTCCTACTTCTCCAAAACCTTCTAGTATCAATCAAAATCCTTCAAATGATTCTCAAAAACCTACTAGTCCTAAAAAATCTGACGAATTGAAAAATGAAGAAGGTGTTAAAGAATCTAAAGGATCTAATGATGAAGTTGATCAATCTGGAAAGACTCCGAACACAGAACAACAGTCTGAAGAAGAGGATCCTGCAGCTTTGCTTTATCCTCCAGGTCCGATTCCTAGCTTTGCATTACTTGATATTCAAGGATCGGTAGTAGTGACATATGTTTATCGTTTAATAGATGGTGAAGTCAAAGTGGAAAAGGTTCGTATCTTTTCTTATCATCCGATTATTTCAATCGATAGAGCCTCTGCTGAGACACTTTTTCTCCTTATGAATGAACCCATAGATTGAATATCGTAAAGAAATGCCAAACGCGTAAGGTCGATTGATAAGGATTACCATGTTCTTACCACCTACCACTGTATTCTCAATTAACTCAACTCAAACACACTCATGCTAGTTTTCCTCTATGATTTACTTTGTGCCGTCTTCATTCTTCGATATTCAAAAATCTCCCCTCCTTTGTTCAATACTGAATTGAGGTAAATTTTGCTTAATCTATCTTTCTATTCATGTTGTTACTGCTCTGAAATGAACAGGTACCTGTACTTTGAAACAATCTCTGTTATGAGATTTTGGTCACGTGATTTCTTGTCTATCTTTTTGGAAAGATTCACCCACAGCAAATGTCAATACCGCAATGTTGTCTGGTGAATTCACAAAGATCACATCCCAAAGCAGCATGGACATGAGGAAGTCTCTCTACATCTCCTGACATGCGGTATTGACAGTGAAAAGATAATGATTAATTGTAGGGATGATGAAATTTGTCTGTGATACAGAAAATGGCAGTTGAAATCAAACCTCATAACATCACCAAGCTTTTGTTTGGCAAATGAAATGTAAATGTACATATTTTTGAATCGAGTATTATGAACAGGAGAGATAGAAAGATAAAGCCAGATGACCAAAAACCAAATTGAGCAAGGAGATAAGATGAGATATGCAAACAGCTACCCAAGAAGCTAAATATGACATATCTAATCAACCACATAAAAGTAAAAGAAAACACTCAATCCAAACCCAACTCAACAAATCCACTCAAAAGGTCAAGAACAAAACCCATCACTCTTGTTCATGTGTTGTTGGTTCACTTTGATTCCTCATAATCGCCTCAGCCTGACTCTTCTCGGTAGCTTTCTGAAAGACTAAATCACCTTCTTCTTGCCATTTCTGACGTTGATGTGTTTCATAACGATCAGGATAATCTAACCATCTTTCTTGAATTTCTGATAAACTTTCGATGGGGAAATGTGTGATTCCTAATGAACTTGATTCTTCTGTTGGAGAATTTGTGGTTTGAATTGAACTGTTATTGGAAGGATCTCGAAGAAGAGATGAGGAGCTGGTTGAATAGTAGCCTAGGGCTTTGTCGATTGATAACGTTAGTTTTGTCATGGATGCTTTATCCTATAAATTTATGATTCAGGTTAACAATTTGACATCAAATCATCAGTTCACTGGGCTATTTAGATATCTAAAAGGTAAAGAAAAGTGATTGACCTCTACGTATAAAGTTTCGAATCCTACTAAATTGAAATCTTCAATTAAATCAATCATTGCACGATTCAGTTGACTAAATTTAGGAGTAGTTTGTTGATCTAGAAGTGGTAAGAGATACGAAAGGTCTTGAACATCTGTATAAAAATCTAAATTCAATCCTAACCAAACGCGTAAAATAAGTTCAATTCGTCAGTAAAAAAAGTTGGGAATAAAAGAAAGGATCAAATGGAATGGAATTCTTACTTACTAAATTCTTCACTGAGACCTTTAAGTAGATCGATTTTACTTAGTACGTTGATATGAGGAAGTCCAAGATTGAGCATAGCTTTTAGGTTAAGTAAAACGATTGAAACGTATTTTGCTGCATCAACAATATGAGTGGCATCAGTTAATTGGACAACAGCTAGCTTATTTCGAAGAAAGAAAGTAAAATCTCATCAATTTCCAAACACCCAATTCCCCCCAAAAGAAAGATTTGATTCTACATACCCTCCAATCCAATTTCTCCAACCGATGTAAAACATTCTTAAGACTTTGATGATCAGTAGAAAGTTCGATTTGACCCGGCAAATCTAAGACAAGATAATCAATTTCTTCTTCTTCACAATAAGTTTTAATTTTTTCTAATAACCAATCTAAATGAGTTTCAAGATATTCTAAACAAAACAAAATCGATCCATTTGGTCCTAATTGATTATAAAACATCACTTCTTCTAAATTGATTAATTCTCGAATATCTATTGAAGTTTGGTATGGGATGTCTTGGACTGCTGGATCTAAGTTTATTATTAATGATTTTCTTCCTATCGCTTTGAAATACTAAAGAAGTTTGAAGAGAAAAGAATCAATAAATCGTTTGAAAGTAAACAAGAAAGATTTGAAGGGATGTGAATAACTTCAACTGACTTGTTGTAATCCCCAACAATAAGTCGTTTTTCCAGATCCAGGTGGTCCAATCACAACTTGTCCGAATCCCATCTTTTCTATACGTAACTTGATGCAAATTGAAAAAGATATCTTGATGAAAGAAAACGATGAAGCCGAACCAAATTGACAAAGCTTTACATCTTACAAATCAAATTTAACCAAAATATCTTACAAATTCAATCGGGTGTAACCACCCGAGTTCCCGAACCTCAAACCTCAAATCCGGGACGTCCAACGGATACGGGTTACCGCAATCCTGGCTCGTCACTCAATCTTGGCTCGACTTCAAGCTTCTCAAGTTTCACAGGTCATGTTGTGGGCGCGGCGCAGAAAAGTTACGCTGGGCGCTGGCGCGCCTGATCGCGCCCCAAAACTAGTAAAATATGTAGGGGCGCGCCCCGTAGTCAGTCCACGGGTTTTTGTCAGTTTAAGCCACCCATCTCAATCAAAAATGCCTGCAAAGGACTTTGAACATACTTCATCCTAATATTGTGATGTTGGTCCAATAGTCTCCCTTGCTCCAAGCTTTTGTCACTTGACAGGGTCTTGTCCAAAAGAGGTAAGGAAGTCACTGTAAGATTTTTATGTGTATAGAGTTGCAGTTGACTTCCTTCAATCATGTTTTTTCTCCAAATCTACCTTGCACTCAGCGAATAGAGCTTCTTATTGGCAAATTTGCATCCATGGCACTCTAGTATTGGCCTCTGCTGGTGTAAAGGATTTTTTTTACTTTTTTTCTACCTTTTTGGGCCAAATGGTGCGCCTAATGTGCCCCAGTCACAGGGGCCAAAATTGATGCCACATACATGTGAGCATTGTAGACTTTTTTGAAGTCTCCAAAAAAGATTCATTTTCTTTCAGACTCATTCAATTCACAATTTTGGTTTTGTTCAGGTGATCAGCCTGTTTTCTTCATATTTTGCTTGACATTGCTAGAGAAGGCTCATAACCATCTTGGATGAGCAATAACTGTGTCCAGATGAGTACTCAGGATCAGCTGATGAGTCACTGAATACTCAGGAATTTGTGCAAAATGAAAATGAGCACATGAAATATTCAACCCTATGCACAAAGGCCGTCCCATTTGAGCACCTCAGCAAATACTCAGTATCATCCCCTGGCTGGATCACTGATGGCCAGACTTTCCTCAGACTTCCTTTCTGAGTAATGAAGTCTGATAAAAGAGCCATCCCATCTTCTCAGGTTATCTCAGCTGCTCAGCTAATCCTAAGTGATGTCCCCTGGATAAAACTGTTCACACTGAGGAGCTGAGATCAACTGAGCATCCCCTCAGCCAATACTAAGTGACATCCTTTGAATCCTTCTGATCCCAGGAACACCTCTGAGGACTAGCTGAGCAGCTGTGCTGAATTGAGCAGCCCCTTGGCCAATGAGCAGTGAAATCCTTTGGGTCCTTTTTGTAAGGATGTATACAGTATGGCTTTAGGCAGGATTGGATTTGCTACTCTCAATTAGCCCTGGGTCCATGTTGGGTTCTCTTCTCTTCACGAACCCCAACTGGAGCTAGGTAAGAGTTATTATCTCATTATCATATTTCATTTTGGATTGTTCTGATTGTGTTTCTTTGCTCTTGAGAAACCCCGACTGGAGCTAGCTGGACTATTGTAATACAAACACAGGTTCTAGATTAGTTTTCAGTGGTTAAGAGCCACTGTGAGAGTTCCCTGAGAGTGTAGTGAAGGTTTCTTATTCAGAACCTTACACTTTTGATCTCAGGAATTCTACTGAGGAATAGCTGAGCAGATGGGCCTCAGGATCCATTCCTGAGCCATGAAGGCTGAGGTAAGGCTGGCCCTCTGTGATCCATCAAAGGGATGCTGTGGATAATTAGCTAAGGGGATACTCAGTGCAGCTTAGGCCCTAAGCTAATCATTAGTGGCGTCCCTTTAAGCCCACTGAACCAGAGAATGCTGCTCAGGATCAGCTGAGCAGATGGATCAACCCCTTCTTCAGACTTCTTTGCTAAGGAATAAAGCCTGGAGAAGGCTGTGTTTGTCTGCCCAGTTGCGGTTGAGCATGTAATCAGCTGCCAAGCAGAAAGAAATGTGAAAGAAAAGGGAACAAAGAGGGAAGTAAGATTGAAAAAACATTGAAAAAAACAAAAAAAACACTCACCCCTATGTGAGCATTTATTTTTGCCCCGGTGAGTGGCGCCTGCTCCCTTCACCAGGAACATTTTTACATGCCATGGAGGTATCCCCCAACACAAAGCAACTAGACTTGTGATTCCCAGTCACATATTTAGTGTGTGATACAATTATCATGTGATCTCTGGTGGCTTGTCCTCAATGTGATCCAACATCACATGCGATGTTGGATCACATAGGCTTTTGTGATTCAATTTCCCTGTGATTTTATATCACATGATTCACGTGTGATGTAAACAAATGTGATGTAAATCACTGAGGGAGAGTTGCATGACTCACATGCATGTCACTCAACCATTTACATTACATGGACAACATGCCATGTAAAGTACCCATGGCAAACATCACAAGTGATGCAATATGAGATTTTGGGATGTGATGCATCTGAGGACAAATGAAGTCCAGGCATAAATGGAATCAATAGAACTTCACTGTTTCTTCCTCCACTTGAAAAAACACTAATCAATACAAATTTTGTTAAGATCTATAACCATCTATCCAAAGTTGGCGTTTGCACTTGGTGCGTGCACTACCCCCAGGCTTTGCACTTGGACAATGCACTACCTCAAGTAGGAGTTTGCACCTGGTGGGTGCACTACCCCCAGGCTTTGCACTTGGTAAGTGCACTATCCTGGGGCTTAGCACTCAGAGAGTGCACTACCCCAAGTTGAGTTTTGCACTTGGTAAGTGCACCATCCCAACTACCTCAAGACATAGTCTGATGAACATATCTATACTTTTACAAACCAAAAGAATCAATAGATCTCATTTGATAACTATGAGAACCAATACATGTTGATTCTGCCAACTCTTCCAATGAAATTAGAAAAGGGGATAAACCCGACTGTGGCTGAAGTTGCATTTTTCAAGGGTACCCATTCACTAGTGAATTCAGGTATGCACCCATTGCTCAAACCCTATTCATGAAGTACATTGTATATTCAGCTGATTCATCTATCACCAGAACAAACCTATAGAGCATCTGAAGAAACAAAGGCTAGAATTGAGCAGACCTCCGTTATCCTGGCTTCAAATGCATCTTTATCCAAGGAAGACAACAAAGCAATTCAGAATTCCTTGCACTGCAAAAGTAAAAGACTTGCAAAGGAAGCTCAACCACAACTGCAGTGGGGAGAAATAGCTTGGAATGTGTTAAGTTTCTTATTCCTGACTGTTTGTATAGTGGAGAAGATCCAGTGTGCTTGTGTAGTTTTTGGTATTCATTACAACAGTTATTCACCCCACATTCTCTTTTTTTCAATTTTTGTCTCTTTGATTATGTGTATGACAGATACCATGGACATCACCATAGACCTTCTTATACTTTGGGATGTGATGAAGTATTTGAAGATAAATTAATTGGAAGCATTCTGTTATTAGATTATTCTTCTTTCTCCTTTCCATCTTGTAATTATCATACAGATTTGACTTTCATCTACAATGCAGGCCCATGATCTCTATGAGCATATCTGATGGTGCTACCAATTTATCCAATTTCTAGTGGGCCAAACGTAATGTGAAAGAAAGTGTGAGGTAGAGCAGATACCAGGAATCATTTCTGTTGTTGGCACTACCAAATTTTGCTTCCTCATTTTTCCACTTTTTCAAAATAAAGAGTATGGATAATGCAGTTTTTTTGGTTTGTGTTTTTGATTAAAAGCTTTATAAGCAACTCAAAAAGTGTAGACATACTGAGTTGTGTTTGCAGAACCAGGATTGTTAACAAAGGGTTTTGCTACAAGATTACCACATCTTTATGGTGGATATTTCCAAATTATGATGTGGGAATCCACAGACAGCTCTAGGAAAAATGTTCCTACAGGATACCTAGAGTTCTGAGGAAGAAGAAATGTGAGGGCCCATAAGTTGGCAGAAAACTCAGAAAGTATAAATGGATTGTGTGCTGGAGTCTGAGTGTTGAGCGGAAATTTGTATGGATCTTACCATGAAACAAAACAACACAAAATCTGTGTGAGTGATCAGCAGCTGGGCCTGAAACACACAACATGACCAGTGCACTCTCTCAACAAGGTAGACTTGGTGGTGAATTCAAGATACCACTCTCCTGGGGCCAAAGAGTTCAAAAATGTCAGGAATGGCCAACCCAAAGGGCGTTTCAACCTGGATTAACTTGTATATGTTTTGAATAGTCTGGAATAGCTTTGTTATAAAACCATCATATATTTCCTTTACTTCTTTCAGGTGTTCTGATTCAAAAACATTACATGTTACCTTGCAACCTCTTAACAATGATATGTCCATAGAATTCCTCTTACAACTTTATATCATAAGATACTTTCTGGGTTATATGATCTTTTTGATCATTTGTTCACTTCACATTGTAAGAAGTGCAGTAGAGATCTAAGATAACAGGTGGTGGTAGCTTGACCAGAGACATTGTACATCATAATGCAGAATTTGTCTGTGGGCACAGTCAAGTTTCACTGCGTTTCTGACATGAAATACCTTGATGTGAATAACAATGAAAACATATAATTCACCTTGGCAAGCCAACACTGTTTGTATGATAATACAATACTGATAGGGCTGCTGGCCACCCCCAATGCTCTAGTGGATCTACAATACATGTCATATCTTACATATACTTGCACATTGTGTTGGGGGATGGAGACATGTGATCATGGTGAAGTGGTGCATATATGACCCTTAGTCTTCTATTGGGGCCTCCATGCCTTCATATGAGATCCAACTATCACCTATATTGCAGACTGTGAACTAGAGCAATGTGTTACAGTTGGATAGCTTCAAAGTCAGATACTTGATTTATGAAAAGACCATCAAGGTAATCTTGTTAAAGGCTGAAATGTAACAGGTAATAAGTTGCAAGGTAACTGAGATTGAATTGAAGATGGACTAAAATCCTTCAGCATGATGCAGGTTTTTTTGGCACAAGTCAATCAGAACAATGATGTTTTTAGAGGAATTTACATAATGCTTCAATTTTCTTTAGAGGAGGAAATTGAGCCAAAAAATGGACTGGATGGAGTCACAGTGGTACCACAATCTGATGAGAATCATAAGTTGGTACAAAAGGCATATAATCTTAGTAATTGAACAAAAAAGTTCCATTTCCAGAAGATTTCCTGATCAGAGTCTTGTTATGGTCACTGCAAGGGGTTCTGTCGACGGTCAGTGAGGTATGCGCTGGGGTTTGTCTCCTTATAGTTAGATTGATGGATGAGGAAAAGGGAAACTATACAGGCGTTGTAATCTAGAGTACAAATGGTCTCCTCTCGTGATATGTAATGTGACATGTCCTGTTACATATTGTGATCATAACATTATCCCCCCTTTAATGCCCGGGCTTCCTTTTGCAGGCCCTGCATTCTGTCCCCGGGTAGCATTAAAAAACCCATTTTGGGAAAAAGCTTACCCTCTCACTTCTTCTTCCGTCTCCTTGATTTATATTTGCTTGATGCGTCCGGAAATCTCCTGTTAAATTCATTCAATAACTCTTCACAGTTTGTCATATTTCTTGCTGGTTCCCATGAATTGTGCTCTTTGCCAAACCCCTTCCAACTGACTAGATTTTCTTGACGCTTTCTTTGAATTCTGCTATCTAAAATCTCTCCCACCTCCCATTCCTTTTTGCTGTTGACTTCAATTGCTGGTGGTGTGGCTTCTTTTCGACCTGCAATACTGTCCAAAACATGTTTCCTCAGCATTGACACATGAAACACAGGATGAATTCCTTTCATTGAAAGGGGGAGTGTCAGTCTATATGCGGAGGTTGAGATTTGTTTTTCAATGGTGAAAGGACCTAGCCAGCGGTAGTCTAGTTTTGGGCTGGGTCTTGTTGTTGATATGTTTGTGCTTTTCAGCCATACTTGGTCTCCTACTTTCCAATGCGGTGTTGGTTCAATGTGTTTGTTGAACTGCTTCTTCATTGCCTCCTGGCTAATTTTCAAACATTCAATCAGTTCCGATTGCACTTCCTCTAGGTTCTGTAGTCTTTCATGCACTAATGTTAGGCATTGTTCTTCAGTGGGTACGTTACCAAATGTAGGATTGTATCCGTAGTTTGCTTTGAATGGTGACATTCCTGTTGAGGCATGATCATTGTTATTATAGGTGAATTCTGCTGTTGCCAGTAGTGCTGCCCAGTTGTCCTGACAATAGTTGACGAAGTGTCGTAAATACTGCTCGAAGACTTTGTTGACAATTTCGGTTTGCCCGTCCGTCTGTGGATGATAGGATGTCAAAGGTTGGAGGCGGATTCCCAACCTCTTGTCGATTTCTTGTGTGATCTGTGATATGAACACGCTGCCACGGTCCGACACAATTGTCTTTGGCGTCCCGTGGAGCTTCCACACATGCGTAGTCATGAGGTCAGCTAGTTCTAACGCTGACATGGTTTCTTGACAAGGTAAAAAATGTGCCATTTTTGTCAGCCGATCAACAACTGATAATATGGCATTGTTACCGTCTGATTTGGGTAGGCCAGTTATCATATTGTAGCTGATATCTGTCCAGGGCCCTGCTGGTATGGGTAGAGGTTCCAGGGCACCAAGAGGCCGTTTTGTGGTTGGTTTGACTCGTAAGCAGGAGTCGCAGGCATCTACGTATTGGTTGACATACTTCCTTATGGAAGGCCAGTTTAAGCATCTCCTGATGAGGTTCAACGTCTTTGCTTGTCCTGGGTGGCCGGCCAGAAGGCTATTGTGACGGCTTCGGACAATCATTAGTTTAATTTCATCATCGTCAGGGACCTCAATACGATTATTAAGGTACACAATACCATCCTTAACCTGATAAGGTTTTGCTGTTGCTCTCATCTTAGTGGATATGGGGTTCTCAAGTACGTGAATGAGTTCTTGGAGGCGTGGGCATAGTAATGTCGCGTCTCTGATTCCGTTGATGATGGATATGTCGTCTTGGATTGTATGAGGGCTCGCCTTGTCTTTGACTGCTGCAGGGTGTGCGCCCAATACGTCTACCTTGAACCAATGCTCGGCGTTGTCGAGTTCAATGGTCTCATCGGCAAAAAAGTCCTCCACACAGGCAATCTCTACGTCAAATGAGTCTGGTGTCAGATTCTCGGGTCTTATCAATCTCCCAAATGTAAGCTTATCTCCATCATTTGGCTCGAGATCGGGTCGCCACGACAGCGCGTCTGGTCTGGCGGCGTGTTGGCCTGGCCTGAACCGTATGTGGAAGTCAAAACATCCTAGAATCTCGGCCCATCGGGCTTGTCGTCGTGTCAACTGTTTAGTTGTCATAAACACAGCCCCCATCTACTAGGCTCTGGCCTGCCAGAGCCTACCACTGACTCCATG
>KZ149531.1:0-14937 GCA_002157085.1 Melampsora occidentalis | reverse complement strand
GTACCCATTCCCATTCCCAACTGTTCCCAGTCTCCTGCGATCCTCAAGTACTCTGCATGGATCTCATCTGAGGTTCTACCTGAGCGCTGCGCAAGGGATTCTAGTATGAGCCTAGCATGTGATCATCACTTGAGCAAGAATGACGTCATACCTCGTCATAACCCCCTCTGCAGAGGGGAAACAAATGGTTCTTCTATGCTGCTTTAGCGGGATGAGACTTTTTGCGAGGAACATGCAGTAGCATGAGCTTAGGGAGCATGTAGTCCGCTGGTTTTGCCTCCAAAAACCTCGCACTTTCTGCACTCTCATAGGCTGTGCAATTGACCAAGTGGCCATGAAAAAGATACCCATTAGGTGATTGGACTCAACTACACTTCAGGTTGATAGCACTACTGCAAGTCTGAGCAAAGCACTCGTGAAGCAGATAAGCTGCTATCAGACCACATCCGGGGCACAGGTAGTAAATTGCGCAGGTATCTGCAGTGAGTGATGGAGCTTGGAGGCATAGTGAATAAAGCAGTGGAGTTTTGAAGGCAAAAGAGTCCTTGAAGTTGTTCTCCTCCAATCTCTCACAAGTGGAATTTGGCATTGGAAAGGATGGAACAAGGAATCAAGAGGTTCAACAAGCATTTTCTCTCTGAACACAAATTCTTGATAAGTTCCTGGTTTTTGGATATCTGCATGAGTAAAAGTGGTCAAGGCTGCACACGAACAAATGGAGGACATTTGGGAAACATTGATTTGGCTGAATAGCTTCAGATCATGTTTGTGGCAAAGCTGTTTGCTTAATTGGTTGAAGTGTCCTGAGAACAAGGTGGCCAATGCTGCAGAATAGATTATTTTGGCTTGATCATCAACGTCCAGTCACTTTGGATAATTCACACCTGCCAATGGAATCTTTGTGCACTTGGTTCTTGTATCTTCAGGGTCCATTTCAACTGGAGAGCTGAAACAGAATTGACCATGGCATTCCTCACCACACAAGGATGACCCCAAAAAGATGAAACATAAGATGAAAAATATGAAGACAAATGAACCCAAGTGATTGTCACATCTGGCAAGTGGAGCTGTCTGCAATCAGTAAAGCAGAGCGTGAAGGCCAAGGAGCCCTCTTGAGACTACTTGCTCATCAGTAATTTATTTCTGATACCTGGATGAATTATGCAGAGTCCAGACATACATAGGCAGAGATGGACACCCAAATCATACCTGGAAGCTTTAAGTGATCTAGTGCCTCAAGGTGGAGGAGGGTGCAGGAGGGTGTCTTGTGGTAGATCACGGTTGGGGAATTGCGTAACAAAAACCATGCCATCTCCTTCCACCTCTTCTCCTATAAAGGTAGCTCGGTATAGAGGAGACCCAGATGTTCAGGTTGACTAGCCTCGAATTCCGAAATGAAACCCCACCTCATCATGAGCTCAACATGTCCTTCAGGATGACATCCATATCCCACTCTTTGCATTTGTTGGCTCCTTGATCATTTCCAAGGATGATCAGGCCATTGTGAGATGGACAGGGCAAGTTACCCCACATCCCAATCTGTAGAGCAAAGTTCTCTGCAGGTTGGACAGAGCTCAGTTACACGAATCCTGATTGCATCCAAGACCCGGATCCCCGAAGGTAAACTTGGATATAAGATGCTTCCCTTCTCGACCACCCTGGATCATTTTACCTGCCGGGAAGTTTAGACCCTTCCTGACCTTCGACTCAAACCTGTTACCTCACGGACACCAATCATCCCAATCGATTGGCGACTGGCACACTCTGACATACTTCGCTTGTGCTCTAATTATTCACTTGTACACTGATTTGTTGAGTGGGGAGGCTTCATCAAGAATTGCGGACTATTGCGGATGCTTGGTTTCAATTTTCAATTTATCTTTGAACAATTTGAACCCTTTCGAGTTGGGCTGGCCTTGAATCAGTGTGAACTAGGCCTCTTCTATGTAGACCCGCTTCCAGGTTCATGATCAGCTCTCCCGTCCATGGTCATCAGCCATCACAGGCCATCACTTACGACTCCGAAATCCATCAAGTCCCGCAACGGAGCTTTATTCCAACCAAACTCATTCACTCAACTCCAAGGACAATAACCCCGTTCCAGCGTAACTACTGAATTCAATCCACAAAGACTCCGTTCATACCTCTCAACAAGTGACTTCAATCGCCGCAACAACAGACTGGCTCGCTAAGTGCCCAAAAGCCAGGCGCATTGCATCGAGCTGACCAAGTAGCCGACCTTGGGAGCTACCTTCACGAAGCTGCGACTCTTCCCCTGAGTAAGTATCCCGGTATCACAATTTCTCGATTTGTTGGAAAATGTCGTTGTTGTCTATTCTCCTTTGGCTTGCCCTCGGCGTCCGCTTCGTTATGACTCAAAAATGATTGCAGGAGAAGCTTGGTTGGCAACCATGCTCCCTACTCTGTTGAGAATTAGGGAGATCGGCGGTTTGCGGTTTGCCAAGGTGGGAATCGATTTAAAAACGCTCGACCCTCAAGACTTCAGACATCGTTTTTGATTTTCCTTCGCATGTCTTCTTGCTGTCACCTGCTCACTTCTGTAAAGAATAAAACTCGCTGTATTTGATTTGTTTCTATCCAATTTTTAACCCTTTTTTTGTGATTAAATTCTCTTACATACTCTTCGACCACACACTCCTATATCGGTGCCAAGACTCTCTTCGCTCTCTTAACCCTCATCCATCCACCCTCTCAACCACTCCCTCATCTCCGCTCCGATATCACATCTCTTCTTTCTCATCGAAGGAAGGTGTACTCAACAATTGAAACTGTTGGCTGTGCTGATCAATTCCTTCCTTCCTTTGAACAGTCCTTCTTTTCGGACAGCTGTATCTGAGCTTTTACTTTACTACAGCCGGTACACTTGTTTTTTCATCTTCTTTCTGCCTTTCTCTCAGCAAAAAAACTTTATCCTCAATCTCGTCGAATCCTTTATATCGGAATGGCGAAGTCTTGTATACTCTCTGGAATTCTCGCTCTTGGTCTTGCCTTCTCGGCCCATGGAGCGTCCTACTCACCTACTCTGAATGTCAATGATGTCCCGGCACTTCGAACAGCAGCAAGTGCAGCTCTCAAAAATCTTTTGAGCTACTACTTACCGACCTCGGTAAATTGATTATCATCCTCTTATTAAAGCAAACTTGAACGCTCATCACACTTTCGAAGCGCTTACAATGTGCCTTCGTGAGCTGATATTGATGCCTTCACTCCCTCATCCAATCCATTAGGTTGGCGCTTTTCCACAAGAACAAACACCTTGGCACGAATCGCAAATGATCTGGGGGTTGTACATGGATCATGCTAAATACACGGGTGATACATCATTCCTCGACATTGTTACTGGTGCTCTTGTCAATGCTACCTACGGCTCCAACCAGTACGTTCATCAGTTTGATCGCACTCGATTTCCCCCTTTTCTCATCTCCTTTTAACGTACCGACAGGGATTTCCTCGGTGGTTCAATGGCTGGTTTGTCAGAGACCCTGCTGGGGAAGTGGAATGACGATATTCTTTGGGGAAGCTTAGTGAGTAGCTCATCATTTGTGTAATCTGTTTGTGCTCCTTTCACTGACTTCGACCTTGATATTCAGGCAAGTAAGGCTTTTGAGCACTTGATCTTCTTTCTGCTTGATATCCGTTCGCTATGATTTTGACTGACCCACCTTTGTTTGATTCTAGCGGTGGGAGGTGCCGAGATCTATGGTCCCGATTCTGTCATGCCTGGCGCCAACGGCCCGTGGATTACTCCTTCTCAGAAAACATATGATCAGGCCTACGAACAATGGGATGCTGAGTGTGGCGGTGGAATTTACTGGGTAATACTCTTTGCATATAGGTACCTTCGAGCACTTTTACTCATGTACTTGCGACTTATACTTGCAGTCCCGTGACCGAAATGGAAAATCTGCGCCTTATAAATCCTTGATCACTCAACTTGAGTTTATCATGCAAGGTGCTCGGAATTACCTACAAACGAAGAACGAAACTGCTCTTGCACTCTCCAAAAAGACTTTTGATTGGGTCATCAGCTCCGGTCTCGGTAACACTCAGACGGGTGTGTTGGCTGACGGGATGAACGCTGGCGCTTGTGGTTCCTTTACTTCCCATGTTTGGAGTTACAACTATGGACAGCTACTCGGTGCAATGGCTTGGATGCACAAAGCCACTGGCAATCAAACTTTCCTGGATCTTATGACACCTTTCTATCAATACGCTACCGCAACTTTCACCGCTCAAAACACGTCTGGAGTTGTGACTGAAACTTGCGAGCCGAATGCCCGATGTAATCGAGATCAGCAAGGTTTCAAAGCTAACTACGTTCGCAACCTAGCTTACGTCTACCGAGAGTCTAACAACCAGGATATCAAAGAAGGCATCAAGAAAACTCTTGATACTACCATCCAAGCTATGGTATCGAACTCGTGCGATCAAGATTGGAACTGCGGTGGCAACTGGACTACTGACACTCAACCCATTAAATATGTCCGAAGTCAACATGTCAGTGCCGCCCTGCTAGTAGCTGCACTTGGCGTTCATGACACTTCAACCGGATCCGGACTCTTAACAAAGGTGACGGCTGGTGCTTTGTCTGACACCACCAATGGTGCAGCTGGATTAGGGGGATCGGGTGCTAAGAACCCAGGAAAGATCACCAGCTCGCGGCTAGGTGCTGCAGCAGGACTCGATGCTCGCGCTTGCCAACTTGTAATGCTCCTCGGAGTACTTCTGTCGGCCGGGTTCTTATCTCTATGATCAACACCCAACTCGAACTATTGTTTTGACTCAGTGTCGTGTACATATATAATCCGAACCCTGAACACATGCGCTCCTGCTCCTCATATTGTCATCTCCAGCACAACATACCCATATCATAGCTCTCATAGTGGCCCTCAAACTGTCAGATGGACCAGCTCTCTTTCAAAGCTTTCAATCAACACGGACTAACTCGGATTGCTGCTTTCGACTTGTCAATCACCCTACGCCTGTCCCAGTCTGCCGTCTCGAATCCTCGTCAAGCTTTCGGTGGCCATTGTACTCCAATTTATGCTCCCACTTTGGTCGTGATCAGGACAAGAAGATGGTCAGCAACTTCCCGGTAAACAAATCGACAACTCTTCAATACTATGTGAATCTTGATTGGTTTGATGTGCTATACAGCAAGAGTTTTTTCGTACACATCGGACTTATTCTCCTTTCGCTACACTCGCTTACAAGTATCCCCCTTATTTTCCCTGCTTAAACCACCTGTTCGTTTCCCCTTGGCCGCAGAACTCTTTCCAGTGTCTCCTATCGATTATTTTATATCATATGGTAGCTATTCCAAAGTCACTTATTATTCTCTTTGTCCTTTGCTATCCCGAATTCCAAATCTATATCTCCTTTCTGCATAATCCATCTTCATCTTCAAATCTTTGTTGTCCTTTTGTTTTTATGATTTTTTTTTGCTTTTCCCAAATTCTATCACACTCCCTTCACTTTGCTGCTCGGTTTAACTTGAGTCTTCTTCGTCCTCAGTACTTTTCTGGAATGCAAAGGATTGGCTTCTATTTTAAAGTGACGTGTGCACTTTATCCTGTCTTAAAGTACCAAGGCACGATATAACGTGTCAGGCTTGTGATAAGTTTCGAACCTCGGGAATTCCTAGCTATGTATAAGATTCAGCCAATTGGTTTTGCATCAAATGTATCTTCTCAATAAGCTAAAAGAAACAAAGGTGATCTCGACCCTTGAATCAACTCATACCAAAGAGATGAGTGCTGTTATGAATGCTGTGTAGATCAACGCAGATTTGTAAACTATCAACTTTTTCCATTCACAACAATCACTTGAGGTGAAAACAGCTTCCCTTCATCGCTGTGCTTTATTATCCGAGGTGGTAGTGATGGTTGCCAATTCTTATGATACTTTGATACCACAATCATTGTTGAAAGACAACCAAGCTAAGGACCAGTATAGAGGCTCACGCCAAATATCACCTGATCTATCAGTCCGAAATAATCGGTTCTGGCATGTTAGGGGTGACCTTGACGGTTATTCTCAGAATGTGACGGGTATGCATGCTTCAGTTTTACGCAATCTGCCCCAATTATTGACTGAGGGTTCTTGAGTGACCTTGTTTCCCGGAAATCATCATTGAGTTTCTTCATGTACGTTACCAACACGGGTTTGTTCCCCGTCTTTGGAATCGCAACCAGACCTGAAATATGTGCAGCCGAGGCCCAGCAATATATTTACCTCCCCTGCTGTCCACTCAGCTTTCCAGCAAACTCCCGGGATCCAGTGATAGCTTGCAGTTGCCGAGGTCGTGAATATCTTGTAGCTGCTGAAAGTTAAACCTCAGCATTCCGAAGACTGATCGCTATGGGTTGTTTGGCAATGCAACATGTCGCACTGTTCTCGAGATGATTGAAGTTGAACATCAAATCACAGTGCAACTGCGCAATTGCCGATTGGTCGTTCAGCCGCTTCAAGGCTGGCTTTATTAACCAATGGGATGTACATACGTGTCTTTAATTCCCATCAACACCATTTTCTTATCACAATACCTTCTTCCATTTTGTATACAAAGTACATAACTTTCACCAATCGAGAATAATTCAGCTTTTTGTTGAGAATCTAGCTCCATAGTAAATCCTCATTTTTCTTTAAGCAGAGCATCTACTCTTCACATCATAAGAAGCATGCGCGAGACAAAACCCAACACCTACGGCTGGAAAACAGCATTCTATGCATATTTGCTCTCAATCTCTACCATCACATTCTATTCCGTTCTTTGTGTTTTATTGAGTTACGCTATACTCGACTTGATATCACCTCATCCAGGCATATCTGTTCATGGTAATGGAGGTATGTGTCCTTGCTATCTCTTTCAAGACTTATAACATTGGATGCTTATGTTTCATTGCAAACTCACAACTATTCCTCCCAAAACTCTTGAAAATCCCTGTATAGCGAATTTCTCCACCTCGAAAACGCGTAGGGACTTCAGACAGATTCCATTGTCGTCTGACATCTTGTCTGGAAAAGCAGGACCAGATGAGAACCTCCTACCAAGTTCCGAGACACCTTGGGATCCAACTACGGAATCAGGTGCCAAGACTTTAAAGTATCTATCAAAGGAGAGGTTTCCACTCACGCTATCCCAAGATTTTCCTATGGGATGGCAGGGAATGAATGCACCACCCAACTTAACTTGGCCTTCACCCAATGCAATCCAGTCTCGTTCAGATAAATTGTCAAGCCCAATTCCGATTGGTCAGATATATGGTCAATCAACAGGATCAAATGGCAAAGCAAACCCAGAATCTTGGAGCATTCCACGTCAGAGGTGGGATCCAGCTTCGGCCAGCTTACCAGGAGGAAGTGAAAGGATACTCAAAATTCAGTGGCCTGGTTTCCAGAATAAAACTCTATGGGATAGCTCACATCAGACGTTAGTCACTAAGCAGAGACGTGAATGGGTCACTAGAGCCTTTAGCCACGCCTGGGAAGGGTACAAAAAACACGCTTGGGGATTTGATGAAGTCCTACCATTGACAAACAAAGGTTTGAACACGTTCAATGGCTGGGGATCGACTATAATCCAATCTTTGTGAGCAATTAGACTCTCACTTCAGCNCTGAATGCTTACCAACGTCACGCTCCAGGGATACTTTGCTCATCATGAATATGACCAGAGAGTTTAATGTGAGTTCCTGCGGAGATGACTTCAAATTGTACCCCAAAGCCAGGCTTGAGTGATATACTGATTATTCCTTATGTTCTCAGTATGCAAGGGCACATGTCCGAGCAATTGATTGGTCAAGCGTCATGAATTCCAACTTGAGTGATAGCTCATCCACCGAAAGATCCAGATCAAATGTTGTTAATATATATGAGGCGGTCGTTAGAAGTAAGTCCTTCAGCACAGATTTTTTACAACCTTATAAATTCCGAAGCAGCTCTATCTCATATATACTCCTTTCTTTTTCAGATCTTGGGGCCTTGATATCGGCTTACGACCTGTCAGGTGATCGCTTGATGTTATCAAAAGCTGAGGAACTTGCGCATTGGCTTCTTCCAGCATTTGGAACCAAATCTGGGATTCCGCTTGAGAACTATCAACTAGGATTGTAAGCATCTTGGACCCCCCCTTCGGCGATTTCTTTTCGTTGACAAACATTGGACATGATGTAGAAATCCTGCAGGATCACCTACAGGTGTTACACACTTGGCAGCAGCCAGTGGATTTGTCTTAGAACTCACTCGACTGTCACAGCTCACTGGTAATGAATACTACATTAATGTTGTAAGTGGATCAGATAGCTCTACAGCTTAATGCTGAACAGTTTGATCAAGACCGCAATACCATCTCCATAGGCACAACGAGCTAAGAACGCTTTGAATAGCAAAGACTTCACATCGCCGTCCAAGTTAGGCGCCCTTTTTCCAACTACATTTGACCCTGAAAACCCGCAAGATATGAAAGGTGAATACAGTCTAGGACACAGCTCGAACTGCTACTATGAATACCTGGTAAGTGTTTTTCTTTGATAGATTGACATCGAATGATCCACCATACTGATGAAGATAACAACATCAGCTTAAACAAAAGCTACTTTTATTGGGCAGCAAGGACGGACAATATGACGCCTTCAAATCTGCTCTAGACTCTTTGTTCCACTTCTTGTTCAAGAAGATTGCGCTTTTCCGGGACACTGAAGGGCTTGTCATTGCTGGTAAACAAAGCAATACAAAAGGAACTCCGGTATACACGCCTAGTCTTACACAAGACAGTTGTTCCTCTGCAGCATTTATTGGCATGGGGGCAAGGATCTTGGGCAGACAAAATGACTTGGACACTGCTTTAAAGGTTTGTCATTCATATTGTGTCACATGAAGGGTTCTTTTCCGATAAACGGATGGGAGCTGTTCCTTGATTTACTGAACCAACGAATTTTTACCATCAGCAAACAGAAACGTGCCTGTGGGCGTATGATTCAAGCCCCGTGACACTTGCAGCTGAGAGTATTGTGGTGCAAGACCCATCAAATACTGCGTACTGGGCACAGGTCAATGTTACAAGTACAAGTGAGTTATTTGATTGCGACTCAAAGAAATATGTTCAGGATATGAAGACCTGGATATTTTCTGTCTTCTTCTTTTCCCTATCATAGATACTACATACAAAAAAGCCATAGGTGATCCAATTCCGGGTGTAAAACTTGAAGATCCTCGATTCTTGGCTTATCCAGACACAATCCAGTTAGGTTTGATTCCTTATTTCTTTGATCCTCATACATATTGACAAACACTTCATCTGTCTTTTCAGGGCTGTGTTCTACATGTGGAGACTGACTGGTGATAGAAAGTGGCAAGACAAGGGATGGATAATGTGAGTCAAATCACAAATGAGATTTAACACGTCATTCTGAAAGGATACTTATATATCTCAAGAACCATGTTGAAATAAAACAGGTTCACCAATTGGGTTGAGAAATGTATAACTGAGACAGGATTTGCTCAGTTGAAAGATATAAACCAACCATCTGGACCCGAGTTGGATGACAAACAAGGCGTGTATGTCCTTGCAGAAAGGTAAGCTTCATTCTTGAAAACATAAGTCTCACGACTTTGATTTGCAAGCAAGATGAGATTGAAGTTCTAACAAACATAAACTATCTACTGTGAATTGTTTGAAACTAGCTTCAAATACTATTACTTGTTATTCTCGGACCCCAACTTCATATCTCTAGACTCATTTGTCTTTAACACTGCATCACACCCTTTCAAGATTCCTCAGAAAGGTTTAGCAGGACCCAAATTATGGAAAGGACCACAAGAAAAGATAGATTTAGAATTCAATCCACCTAAGCAAAATCAATTGAAGAAATTAAATGAAAATCATCCTGGAAATATTGGAAGTTGGGGTACTGCTTTACAACAATGGTCTTGGACAAAGGAAAATTTAGTTGAACCTAAGATTCATCAGAATTCTTGATTTATGGATTGGTTATGTTTAGACAAAACTTTGGATTTACTTACATGATGTGTCCTTCCATACATTTCTAACTGTTGTTGAAAATTTCTTTGTTGGGACTGCCATTATGCCTTGTAAAAATGTTGATCAATATTTTTCTTTTTTCCCTCTTTCCATCAAGTTTTCAGACAAAAGAGCTCAGATTTGTCCATACATCATAACATCATTTGTGTTGGTGTTTTTGTAACAAATCTAGTTCTCACTATCTTGAAGAAAGGTTTGCAATTTTTGTGATTATTCTTTGGTGAAATGTAGCTTTGGTATGGTTCATACTTGCAGTGTCTTCAATTGTTCCAGACTCAGTGATCAAGGATTCAAACAGTTTTTTCCAAGATGGAGAAATTTACCAGGAAAAAGGCTCAAATGACTAACAAAGAAAGATTTGAGGACCTCAAAAGACTTTGAAACACCCAGATTGGGGACGACAAAGCAGTAAACAGGCAATTAAATCAATGAACATGACCTCCCCTGCTTAGCAAGAGTACCTGATCCACTCCACGGCACTGGACAAAGATCATGTAGGGAACGGCCTTGTCATCACACATTCCTATCTCTCTAACAAGTCAGCAGACTCAAAAAGTCATGGTCTTTGACCATCAGTGAGACATCTCTCATTTTCAAACCACTTTGAAGAAGCTTTTTAGTCATGGAAGAGTTTGTTCTGTTTCATGTTGAGGCTAGCCTTGATCTAGCCTTTCTTCAAGAGTGTAGAATAAGCATTTACTTTCCAAGAATAGATATCTCATGTTGCCAATGTTGACTTTGTCACACAATAAATCAATATGTATGTACTTTTTATAGGCTCTTGCACTTGAATGCCTTGACAGCCCCTGTTGGCTCGGGCTCGGGGCTTGATAGGCTCCCCGGGGCACGCAGCTCTGTGTGTACCTGTATCGAGTTGCACCCAGTATACGCATACATGAAGGTTGAAATTTTTTAGTGGTCGATTGGGAAAAGTCTCAATTTACATTTTTTGAACGAAACCACACCGATTTGCGTGAAAAGCTACGATTTCCTTTCGATATATCTAATCGAATCAATTACCCACATCAGATTATCTTATCATGGGTAAACGAGAAAAGAAGACAGCAAAAGGGCGATTGGATAAATATTATCGATTAGCAAAAGAACAAGGTTATAGAGCTAGATCTGCCTTCAAACTTATTCAACTTAATAAACGATACCAGTTTCTTGAATCTGCTAGATGTTGTATCGATCTTTGTGCTGCACCTGGAGGTTGGCTTCAAGTTGCCGCTAAATGGATGCCAGCTAATAGTGCGTCACTTTTTTCTTCATGTCAACTCCTTGATTACCTGAGATTGATTTAGATTCTCTTGTGATACATCAGGTTTAATTCTTGGAGTTGACTTGGTGCCTNAACCGCTACAGAGGATATCCGAACTGATAGTTGTAGACGATGGCTTCGAAGTGAACTCAAAGATTGGAAAGCCGATGTGTGAGTATCCAAAAACAAACCATATCCCTATTGACCAAAGGCAACGCGAGCTGCTACTTATACTTCGCTTGACTGTGTTCCCATTCGAAATCAGTGTGTTGCACGATGGTGCACCAAACGTCGGTACTGCATGGGTTCAGGACGCTTTCAGTCAAGCCGAGCTAGTCTTACATTCTTTCAAGCTCGCAACTGAGATGTTAGCTCCAGGTGGAACTTTTGTCACAAAGGTTTTCAGATCAAAAGATTACAATTCACTTTTATACGTCTTTAATCAACTTTTTAAAAAAGTCGAATCCACCAAACCACCTTCATCTCGTAACGTTTCAGCTGAAATCTTCGTAGTTTGTCAAGATTTCCTCGCTCCCAAGAAAATCGACCCTAGACTTCTCGATCCTGCTCATGTTTTCAAAGAACTGGACATAGTACCAGTAGCAGCTGATGGGGATACGGAAGGACACAGTAACAAGCTTACTCCAAATGCTCAAAATGTCTTTAAACCGGAAAAAAAGAAACGTGCACGAGACGGTTACCAAGATGGCGATTACATTCTACATAAAACTGTACCAGCTTTGGAACTTATCAAGGCTAATGATCCTATTAAGATTCTTGGTGTGGCTAATACTATCACATTTGGAACAACCGATGAAGATAAAATGATTTCAAAAATGAAGTGTACCAGCAAGGCAATCTTGACTGATCTTCAAGATTTAAAAGTATTAGGAAAAGGAGATTTTAAGAAGATTCTGAAGTGGCGTCTTTCTGTTAGAGAAATCCTAGGTCTCACTATCAAGAAGGACCCCGAGGAGGCTTTACCACAAGATACCGTAGAAATCCAGCCTTTGGATGAAGATGAGGAAATGGAACAAGAAGTACGTTGAACATTTCTCTAGCTCTCCGCTGGATGAGTAAGATAGACGTGGAATCTGTGTCAGATTTAAGCTGACTGTCTCAATTCTGTAGCTTCAACGTATCCAAGAAGAAAACGGCCTGCAAAAGAAACGAGAGCGAAGACGATTAAACGAGAAACGCACGCGAGATCTTCAGCGAATGCAACTTCAGATGACAACACCTATGGATATTGGATTAGAACGAGCAGACGACGAAGTTTTTGGATTGGAAGAGATCGATCAGAATGAATTTGGTTCCGATCATGATCAAGAAGGTTTCGAACATGACGAAACAGATGACGAAGAATCCGTATTATCCGATCAAAGTGATGATGAGGATTTATCAGAAGAAGAAAAGAAGTTACAAATCCTGGAAGACTCTGTAGGCGTAGCATATGATCAATATCAAGAAAAGATTTTGAATAGGGATACAAAACGTAAAGTTCGGGAGGAAGCACGACTTCGTCGACATCACGATGAAGGTGAACAGGAATGGACTGGTCTAAATCAGGATGACATGGATGGGGGAAGTGTTCATAGTGGTGATGATATTGAGATGGTTCGAAAGAAGCGGGCTAGGTTTGCCGAAACTAGCAAATCTGATGAAGAGGAGGACAGCGATAGCGAAGGAGAAGATGTGACTGATCAAGCTGCGCGGATCATGGCTGAGCGGGGTTTGAGCTCCAAAGCATCGACTTCCAAACCAAAACAACGATTGTTGACTGACTTATCAGAAAAGACACATTACTCTAGCGAAGTGAAGAATCAAGCTACAGAGATGTGGTTTGATCAACCAGTATTCAAGGATGTTAAAGGCCTTCAAGGACAGCTGAACTTCGATGATGATGATGAGGATGAGGGGGAGGAGGAAGACGAATATGAAGTAGACGAAGAAGAAGATGAAGAAGAAGATGAGTCTGCAGAAGAGGAAACAGGAAAGCTGGTCGAAAGTGACGATGACTTTGAAATCGTACCTCGGGAGCCTGTAAAGCCAACTGTGTGGGATGAAGAAGACTCTGACCAAGACGAAAAGAACGCTCGTATAGTACAACGTAAGTTGTTTTGCATCATCCCTTTGATCACTGCTGACTCTTGCGACTGACCGATCTTAACAGAGAAGGGACTTTTGACTCCTGCTGCAATGCAACTGGCTCTTGATCTTGTTAACCGACGGAAAACAAAAGATCAACTGGTTGACTCCGGTTTCAGAAGAGATGCCTTCTTTGACGAAAAAGATCAGTTACCACCTTGGTTTTTAGATGATGAGATGCGACATTTCCGTGAACACGTACCAGTCACCAAGGAAGCTGTGAAGATCTTACGAGACAAGATGAGAGCTTTAGACGCTCGACCGATCAAGAAAGTAGCAGAAGCCAAGGGCAGGAAGAAACTGAGAACATTACGTCGGATTGAAAAGATGCAGAATAAGGCGAACCTTGTGAATGCGTCCAGCGATTTGACTGAAAAGGAAAAATCGGGTGAGATCGAAAAATTGATGAACCGAATGAGCAAAAACCCGAAACAAAAGAATGAAGTCAAGGTCGTGGTGGCCAAAGGATTTAACCGTGGTCAGAAAGGAAGGCCAAAGGGTGTGAAGGGTCGTTATAAGGTGCGTAACAGAAGCATTTACTCCTCTTTCTACCTTTTAAATGCTAAGCTTATGTGTTTACTTTCTTTGATAGATGGTCGATCCACGTGGTAGGAAAGAGCTTAGGGCTAAGAAAAGAAAAGAAAGAGAGACCAAGAAGCGTTCTTAAAGCTGTTGTATTCTCGTTACTTTCATATCCACATTCTTTAGATGATCGAGTTTTCAATGGACATTCTTGAAGGTAGAAATCAAAATTCAGCCTTCTTCTCTCCTAGTCCCCATTGTCATTGACTTGATCAATTTTAATGTAATAATTGCTATCTCAATGAGTCTTTTCTTCTATTTCATGGCATACTGAGTCTCCAAGAAACGCAGGAGATTTATAATTCACAGATGTGATCAGCTGTGGTCATAGTTGCAAATGGGGCAGTTGGACTGCTGAGGACCAATTTGTGGTGTCAGGATCTCTCGAAAGGACTATGAACTCCTGGATCGTCTATCTCAAGATATCATGATGTCTTACTTGGACTTTGGACCAAACCATGTTGATCGCTTATCTGGAGCTATCTGAAGCCTCGCTGTGATAGATCGCAGTTCTCTGGATGAAAGTTATTGAGCAAAACTCTGATACATAGGGTGTTAAATTATAAAGCATAGTGTGATACAAAACAAAATGATCAATCTATCCAGCTACAAGCAAGGTTTATACACAGTGAGTTGAGGGCATATAACAATTAGGGAAGAAAATTAGAGAGACTGGATTGAAAAAAGAAAATGTGAACATGTCAAATGGTCAGATTCCGGTTGAAATTAAAAAGTCCATTATAATGAGAGCTTGAAGGGCGATTATCGAGTTGAGAGTGAAATCCCGAGTTAATGATTTAAACTTGTTTTTTGTTCTGGAAAGGTCATCAAGAGAATCGTAAGTAGTTGTTCTGCAGAGTAAATAAAGAAAGAAGTACACAAC
>MWRL01031510.1:0-13887 GCA_002157085.1 Melampsora occidentalis | reverse complement strand
TTATTTGATCCCAAATTGGTGACCTACGCAATCATGTAAAGAACCAGAAAACAAGTCAAAAAGCCTGAAATTTTGAAAGATAGAAACAAGAGTACTTATCTTATATTGTAGTTTATGTTTCTTCATGAAGTGAAGCAAAGGATGTGCAAGCCAAACCCCCTTCCAAACAATAAGCTTCAATGTTAAATGCCAAACCTGGTAATTCCAATTGTTGTCAATGAAAGTTACTGCCGCTCCTAAGAGAGCATGAATGCTGTTGTGCGTTGTCCAACCTTTCATCTTATCTAATTAACAAAAGACACATACTGTAATCAGTTTCAAAACTGTATCTTGAAATGATGTGTACATCCAAGCCGCCTCTCTTGCAACCCAAGTTTGTCCAAACACCTTGGCATCACAACAAGCATATTGAAATCTGAGACAAAGTAAAAAATACTCAATTCACTTCCAAGGTAGCACCTTGGCAAGGATCCAGAGAACTAAGATCTGGTGGAGAATGTTGTTCTTGAAAGGTAACTTGCTGTCAAAGGAATCGAGCATTTGCTTTTTCACAGCTGGGGCTGCTTCAATATTGAGGAGAGATGAAGGAGGTGAGATACCAGCGTCTTCTGCATCCTGCTGCTTGATACATGGCAATCAACAACATCCTTTGCCATATCCTTTGCCATGGATTTTGAGACTACCCAATGAATCAACTGCCACTTGTACTGTCTTCTTACACCAAAGACATGCGTACAACCAACACCCAAACCCCGCCGCAGAAAACTGGAGCAGCGCTGCAGCAGCGCAGGGATCCTGCTGCGGACTCAGTCTGCCAATGTTCCACTGGGATAAAAACTGCGGAGGGGCCCAATTTTCACTGCGGTCCAACCCGCCACTGTCCAATTGATGGGACCCCAGGGTTTCTCCTGGGACCCAGGGGGCTTGAAGTCAAGGGGTGTTCAACTCAAAGTCCAAATCACTTTTTTTCAAAAAACTTTTCTTGAATACAATCAAAGAAACTAGATAGAAACAATTGAGGAAGCAAAAAGACAAGTATAAAATGAAAATGAGTGAAAACCGAGTTCTTTTGGCAATAAGATTGTGTGAGTTTTTTATTTTGGACATGAAACCCCTAACCCATACTTGAGACAGGTGATTCAGAGTGTATGGGTGTTCTGATTTGAGCAGATGATGCAGAGAAGGGGTTATCTGAGTTTTCTTTTGATGGTGATTGTTTTGCTCTTTTGAAAGATGATGATGAAAATGTATTATCTTGAATGAAGGTGATCAAAGTTAGTGCTGGTGGTTGACATGGAGATTTGAAAGTTTGGGATCCATGAGTTGATGAATCCAAGACTGATCTTTTCGGTTTAGCTGGTCTAGGTATAATTGATTGCACTGGTTGATGATTAAGAGACTGTTTTTTTGAATTGATGATGATTTAAAACTGATTGATGATGATGCAACTAATTGATGATGATTTAAAACTAATTTATGATGATTATGTACAAGATCAAATGAATATCATGAATGTTTGGTGTGTGAACTGATTTTGAACAGGTTCAATCCAAGTTTAATCCAAATTCATTTTGATGTTCAAGGCAGTGTGAAAGTATGTTGCAATCAATCTAGAATCCCAACAAAGGAAAGACTGTTGATTATTGATGATGAAGCATAAAAGATAGATCAAAAGAAACCCAGAGCAAAAACTTTACACTAGATATGGTTCAAAAAACTCTTTGAGATTGAAGTGTGGAAAGTGTCACATTGTTTTGAATATGAATAAACCTATAATTGAATCAAGAGATAGAATGTCAATGATTGAGATTGAAGTTTGAGACATCAGTTGAAAGGAATCATGATCAAGAGCTTACTGTAGAGATGATCAAAGATTCAATGGACTAGGTCAAATAGTCAGTTTCACATTCCAAGAAGGCAAAACATCCAAATATTGAATATGTTTAAACCCAATAAACTATTCTGCTCCCTGTACAAAATCTCAATCAACAAAAGCATAAGTTATCTTCCTTCCATCCAAACACAAACAAAAAGCTACTGACAACAACCTCAAGGACAAAAAACCATAGGGTTTTGTGTTGTCCTACCATTTCTCCTCAACAGATTAATGGGACTTTATTTGATTCTGGTGGTTTTAGTTGCTTGTGAATTGCTGTGGGTGGATTATCACCTAATGAGTTTGGTAACTGAATTTTATTGTTGAGATTTGACTCTCCTTTTGGAGATGTCAAATATACAAAATTTCCTATCAACAAATCCAAAACTGAATCAGCCAGGGGAATAATCATATAGAAAGAATTAATTTACACTGACCTTGTTCAGTAGTAGAATCACTCACCGTGTCCAAATTCGAGTGGCACGTCGACGTGCACACACGAAAGACTTCCTCTAGAAGGAAGACATAACCCCCAAACAAGCCTACAACACGAAAGCCAGATCGGCCTTTGTCCAAGTCCTCAGACCCTGAACTGCCAAGAACATAGGAGCATTGGTCTTTGTTACGAATTCCGTTTTGCAAAACGGTTGAACAGTTTCCAACACCTTCCTTGGAAACTTCTCAATATCTCGCTGAGTTTCCACCGAGCTTGCCTTTGAAACCAGTTAGAGGCAGGTGTCGCATGTGTTGAGACCGATTCCTGCGCTCTCAAAATTTCGAGAGTTATGTCTTAACCAGACTGCATGGATAGCAGTCGGATGTCCCTCGCTACTTGTCACATTAAAGACAGTCTTAGATTAAAAGACATACGATTGAATATAGCAAAATATGGAAAGTCTTCGTTTGCCCTGGAAGTTGAACCTCTCACAAAAAACCAACTATAGACATGGGTCGCATGTGTTTCACTTTTACTCTCAATAAAGTCAATCCTTGCGCTTTAACAGAACTGCATAGACAGCAGTTAGGTGTTGCTCGGCTAACTCAGCTGATCACATTAAAACGAGTCTTGGATTAACAGAAACATGATGAAATGAGTATAACGAGAAATATCGCAAAGCTTTGGCTAACCCTACGACCTCTCACCAAAGAATTTTGAGAACTTTCCACTGTCTTGTTGCGAATCCGCTGTCTTATTGTGAACTCGCAATCAAATCCAAAACAAGACCCAGACCACGCGCGTGTCTCGTATCTAATTTTGAATTGAGCACACTGTTGAGATCTGTCGGTACACTACCAATACTTATGCGATATATTGCGACCAATCTGCAGAGACTTGGATGTTGCCCGCTCACCTACCCACCTAACTACATCACAGCGGTCAGCGGGTTCTGACTTGACAGAGATTCTCGGCAGGTCTCATTCTCAAAGCTTACTAGCCTTTGGTTCGCCTGCGAACCTCTTGCTCGATTTTTCTATATATATTGGCATTTCCCTGCTCTCGAATCTTGCTTTAAACCCCTTGAACAAGCTTCATATCAGACTGTATAATCTCCCTGTTGTTATCAATTGATCCGTTATAAACTCCAATAATATTGCTTTCAAGAATGCTCTCCAACCTATACAAGCTATCGCCCAATCAACGAACGAGCGTAAAGAAATGGGCTCGTACTGTTCGCAATAATGATGCGCTTGGAACTTTGTCAAAGATCGAGATGACTCAAGTACATGTAAGTTCTGGTTTCATTACAACTCAAGACATTTGGGCTGATTGTTTTGTGGTTGGCCTCTTAGTCCCTTGTCCGAAGACATTTGCGGGTGTTAATGTGTCGGGAGACAGAGTCATCGCTCATTCCTCCTTCTCTGTCGACGATTGAGATTTCGGGTTTGATCAATCGCTTCCCGGTGGGAGCTGAACTCCCTCAAGGTTATTCTGCGCCATTCATCTCGGCTACAGACTTTGTGAAAACTGGGGTTCACATGACGCCCGATGATTTTTCAGAGGTCGAGATGGAGTTCAAGCGCTGGGGTCTCCGACGTTTCTCGTTTAATTGGGCAACTGATTTGGAAGATCACGTGAACACCTTAGCCCGTGAATTATTCTGGACTACTTTCCATCGTGCCATAAGAGTTCGCTCTTATCACTTCACCATCAACTCAAACCTACTCAGCCGTGAAATAGTATTACCTGTATTTTTAAGCCAGTTTAAACGCCTTGCTCAGATGTATCAAGAGCAATGTCAAAACCCAGAAATACTCGACTATCATTACATGGTGGTCCAGAAAAAAAAGGTGTGTAGTATTTTATTTTTCATTATCAATCAATGTTATCTATCCTTCTGACCGATCTCAAACATTAGCTTTGCAAGGAATACGCCGACTACTTAGTCAAAACGGGTGCTGATCCAGCATTGGCGTCCATCTTCCAGCCAAGAAACCATGCAATGATGGGCAACGTCTACAAAGTGAAGGTTATGGCTGGTACCCAATCAATCAACGAGCTACATTTGGCCATACCCCAATGGTGGTCACGAAAAATGACTTCTTTCATGGAAGTCATTGAAGAGCGTGTCAACTTTCACGCTACCTCTCGTGAAGTTTTTCCGCGAAACGCTCGTCCTGCTTGCAAGTTCATTGTTGCCAACTTTCCAACCAACGACGGCTTCATACCGCGTCACCTTCCCGCCGACCTGTATAGCGACCATTTCAAGTCGTCTTTGCAACCTGCCGATGTTTCTGACCTGAAAATGAAGCCGGCTGTATTACCCGACCTCGATAACATGACGGCTATCTTCACTCCATTGGCCCACGCATTCGACTATCATCCCTTGGACGGTGTTGTTGACGAGCGTTATTCTAGCGATGAGGATCTTTCTTCTGATGGGATTTCCGAAAGTGATTCTGAAATAGTGCTCAGTACGTCAGCAAGTGATCAAGCCGAAGGAAATGATGTTGAGAATAGCGTCCAGAAGCAAATTTCGACTTTACACGCCGACTTACAGCAGTCAATCACCATCTTGACGGATTTCCAAAAAGAACTGCAACAATTATTGCCGATGCGCTTAGAAGAGTTGAAAAAAGCTAAGGATGACATCAATCTCCTCAACACTAAGCTCAATTCATTGCAAGGGGGCCTCGGAGCTGGTCAAATCCCACCATCAACCGCTGAGGTAGGCCAAGATACGCTCGCCGTGGAGTCCAACAATTAAAGTGCTTGCGCTACTGGACACTTCATTGAATAGAAGCTCTTTCACCTTCTTTTGAGTGGCCGCACGTTTTTTTTTCATTATCAGTTATGTCATCCATCATCACACTGCCCAACCTTGAATTAAGAAGAGTTCAACCCTTGCAAATTCATTGTGGTATGTGGCTGGATCCTTGTATCTATTATAAATAGCTGCGAGAGTTTTTGTAATGATCTCAATTGCCCAATTGTTTCTCTTGTCCGATTCCAATCATGTTGTCACTTGATCTGTTTGTAAAGTGAGACTCGTGAGTTGCTACTTCACAAAGATAGTACTGT
Source organism: Melampsora occidentalis (assembly GCA_002157085.1). NCBI lineage: Eukaryota > Fungi > Basidiomycota > Pucciniomycetes > Pucciniales > Melampsoraceae > Melampsora > Melampsora occidentalis. The sequence goes on along the minus strand of MWRL01031510.1, from coordinate 8,491 downwards.
CGCACCCTATGTGAGTGAACCTCCCACCATGACTGTAAGTTCAATCTACAACAGAAAGGTGAGATGAGTTTTAGGTACTATCCACGTAGATCACCGCATACTCAAAATACAATGGCGTGACAACGGATGATATCGACCCAATCATCAAAATTGAGTTAATGAATGTTGTATATGTTTCCTTTGCCTCTCCAAACATACAACTTCAAACTTAGTTGGCAATTCCATGGATCGAGATGGAAAGATGGTATGAAGGTAAAAATAAGCGGCAGAGTGTCAAGATCATACTAATGGGTACAAACAAAAATGTATTGTCATATGTTGTAATGTCAAGATTACACCCTTCAACCTGTTTGGTGGGTCGGTTGATCGGTATGAGACATTTTAAGTAAAACGTGAAGGTTGAAGGAGGACGGTGGATGTTTGTGTTTGGACACTGTGGAAGTTTACGGCTGTGCTTCGATTCACAGCACAGTTTTGTATTATCTTTGCAGTTATTCACCGATAAAGTTAATTCTGGTTCTCATACTTCTGGAGTCAAAAAGTATTTTTTATCTCCCATATTTCTGTGACTTCTTTCGTTGGACTCGATTTTTTCATCTCAAAAATTTCTCTAACTTTGCGTAAACGTTTTCCAACCAATATCACTTATTTGTACCAAAAACTACATTCCCTTGATTGTGCATATTTTATTGTATAAACTTCAGCATGAGTGCTCCACCGACTAGTACACAGATTACTCCAAGCAGTATGGGCGCTACACAACCTATCACAAGCATGACTCCGAGCACCGTTGTGGGGAAACGTCGTCGTCTGGAAGGAGAGGACAAAGGAACTCGACGTATGTATCTGTTTTTTCTGATGTGTCGCCATGAGTGATTTAACTCATTTGAAGACGTTCTTTTTCTTTCGCTATTCTTTCAGAAAACCCGACCGATGAGGATAGCGATTCAGATTCTGATGATGAAGATGATTCAGGTGTGTACTGTTTGTATTCTTTGCAAAAATGTTGTGATTGATGATGATGTCGCTATTTTTTCCCTGTCAATGAACCGGGCTGGTACTAGAAGGTGATCTCACGCATGAAGAGGTTGTAGAACGAAAACGAAAGAGAGCAGCGAAGTTGAAAGTGATGACTCAAGTTAGACATCGAAATGAAGGCATTGGGAAGATAGCCGGCGATCATCCAGTCCCGAAAGCAGCCACTCCACTTGCTAGAGCCATTCATGAGTATGTTCGAATGCTCATGGGAGTCCGACGCAAATCAAGAGGCTCCTCAGCCGTTGAACACGCGGCAACCAAAAACTTACCGGATCCTCCATCGCCCGAAGAACTCCATGCTTGGGAGTCTCGGAGACAGAGACGAGAGATGTTCATCAGGGAGGCGCAGGACAAAGCCATGAAAAAATATCTTGCGAAGAAACCGAACGGGTTCAAACCAAACCGGAAGCAGATAAAAACCGTTGAGAAGGACGCCGCCGAGATGGCCACTCTGAAAAATCCAATGCAGCCGGTGATTTTCTCCTCTCGAATCTCGTATGGTAGTCGTTCGAAATATGCCCATCACTTTGCGGTACAGTGCGAGTCAAGCTTGGCGATGGCAGGGTTGCCAAGGTGTACCTTTGACTGGGAAGCCTCCTATGATACACCTTGGAATCAAGCAACTGCTACGATCATTCTATCTCACTGGGTCAAGGTTTACGACGCAGGGGGGGCAAGAGGATTTGGTATTCTTTCCACAGAAAACACTGCTTCAGATCGTGAAGAAATCCTTCGGCACTGGTGTGGTAACAAGGCAACAAAATATTGAGAACAAAATCGAAACGCTGAGTTGACAAAAACTCCCGAAGGCCGAAAAACCCTTGAAGATAACATCTCGATTGCGAAGAGCTTGACAAACAAAAGACAAGCTATGAACAAGGTAATGTGTCTCGACTCGTTAATGACAGGTCATTAATAGGAATGGTATGCTCATTTTGATACTACTCTGAGCAGATATATGAAGCAAGAGTTGAGATGGCAACGAAGCTTTTTGGGGCTGACTCAGCTGAGGTTGCGATGTTGTCTCATCCTGAAGTGCATTCAGAAGATGAGCTTACCACAAGTTCCACTTCTGGCTCTCGTCAAAAATTACGGCTTGAATGGCGGAGCACACAGTTGGACACTTTGATTGGGATGCTCGACACCGCCTATTGGAAGCGCAAGATAATCCCCAAAGAGAGACGAATAGCGAAACAGTTAGTCGACAGGGGCGCCTACGCGCCTACTTCTGACAAAGATCGATTTCCTCCAAAGAAGTTTCAAATGACGCTAGTTTCCCCGGCTTGGTACGAGCAGCAAGAAGGGTTGGTTTTATCCGAATTGGACTTGAATGAGAACAACCCGGTGGATATCAATAGTGCAATTGAGGATGCCAAGATCACTTTCAAATCTCTAGCAACGCTCGCGGCAGAAGAGAAAGCGGCGAGTGCTTCGAGTGCTTCCAACAATATGAACACCCTCTGATATTCATGAAAAGAAAAGGTATTATAACCATTCCTAAACTCATGCTGTGATCATAGAGTATGACATTGATTCCTTCGTGGGCTTTCGCTCTTTCAAATGATTTAGATGTGATTAAAGCTATCCAAATCTCACAGCAAAAGGCTTCTTTGCTGTTTTGTTTCAAACATCCTTTAGATGTGAATCAAAACAAATTCATACCATCATCATACTTGTTTATAAATGTGAATAGATCATCCTTTGGTGTATATAGATGACTCAGTTGTATCAGTCAGTGGTTTCCATCCTCCCTACATTTCCGCTATCATGCGGCTTGTATATAGTTGTGAATAGGTTTTGATTATCAATACACGTGGTATCAGCATGTCACTCGTGTTCTGGGATATTTGACATATTGCCTTTCCCCTCAATTATTTTTGATGTCTATGTAGCAAGCCATCGGTTCGTATCTCAATTCTTTTTTTTTTCAAAACCCAGTCTTTCACCTGTCCGTATTTCCAACGGCGTCTACCCTGAAGTTCAATACCAGGTTTCAACATGGCCAATAGACTCGGATGATTTTCCCGTACCTGGTGGGCTTCCCTCAATTCAAGGAGTCCCGACTGCGATTCGCCAACGTACCGTTTTCACCATAACCTGATGAGCATCTCATCTTGATCGTCGCTCAGCTTGATTTAGCACGAGATCATCATGCATGAATTGATTGCTGTGATTACCGAACGTCGATGCAGAACATAAGACCATTTATAAAGTCCTAATTTCTCCACAATTTGTCAAAGGAGTTATTAAGCAAGCGTTAATAGATAGTTGTCATCACCGAACGATGATGCAATATTATACGTGTTTTGAAGTCGGGTTCCTCCACCACCCGGCGAAGGGGTTATCACCAGCCCTGTTGTTCCAGAAATAGAAATGTATAGTGAATTCTCATTTCCGTTACATTTTCCACCTGTGCATGTCTTCTTGTCTTAGCGTTCGTGCATTAATTACTGGTCACCATTCTAACACACGGTTAGCAGAACACCCCGTTTCACCTACATGCTAACTTCAGCAAAAAAATTGTATTTTGTGTTTCTTCCGTTGTCATTGTGCCTAAATGAATCAACTGATTAAAGTTTGATCAAATTTAATCTGAATACCAACTTGTGATCTGCATAAATATCAGCACCTACGGAGAACAGCACTTAGGAACTGGAGTTTGGCCTCTTCCTCATACCAATTTTTTCCCACCTCTTTTTGATTTCCTTCTAAGATGTCATATTTTGGCCCTGACCACATTTGCTGTACTTGTGTTCCTCTTGGTTGTTCACAGCGCCAGTTTCAGAAACATGGGCAGACTCACACGGGACGTATTTTCCATCGAACCAATTTTCCTAACCATTTGAAACATTCCAATTCAGCTGCTTTGAACATCAACCCAGTTATTGATCAACCAACGGCTCAGTCAACCAATTGTCATCATGACAATTTTATCACCGGACCAGGCTCTTCAATGACTTCAGGCGTCAATCATGGAATTACCACAGTAAGCAATCGCAAACGGGCTCGATCACCTGATCAAAATCAGTCACCTTCAAGTACACAAGGTGAACAGCAACAACCTGTTCGTAAGATTAGACGGCTAGAGTCAACCTCCAATACTCGCGAGGGTGATCTCAGCCTTGTGCAGAACAATCAGCAACCACTCTTGAGACCAGCACATCAATTTGAATTTTCTACGGAATCTTTTTACATCCCGCGCACACACCTTCAACACCCCTCATGTGTTCAATCAATGATCCAAATACTCTATGATCTTCTTGTGCGGAACGGCTCCGTGAAGGCCTGTCGGACGTCATTAAAACTGGAGCGTCACAAAATTGAGAGTGCCCTCATCAGGACAAATCCTGACACAACTGCCGTATGGGAAGAGATCCCCCTTCACGAAAACAAGCTTCTTTGAAGTTTTCATCTTGACACCGCAGTGAATCAAACAGTCACATGCAAAATGTGTTTTTCTCTGCATGGACCACCAGAGCACGATCCCAATCAGACCACCTGCAATAATTATCGATTCTTTTCAACCAAGCCAAAAGAGCCCAAGTCTGTCTGTAATGCACCACTATACAAACCACCCACCAAGCGTTCTAAGGTCAGACAACCTTCGCAGATCTTATATAACCAGAGCTTCTTTGCATGGTTGGCCAAGATGCTACATTTTCCCTCTTTTGAAAACAATCTTGACCACTCAATAACTCGAACACCTCCACCTCCCGGCACTTTACAAGATATCTGGGATGGGAGCCTTTGGTCTACGTTCAAAAAAGATGGGAAAGTCTTTACACGCACTTCCGGAAACCTAGTGTTTGGATTCTATTGTGATTGGTTCGATCCTTATGGATCCAAACGAGGAATCAAGCATAGCGCCGGCCTCATGCTTCTAATCTGCTTCAATCTCCCGCCTGACATTCGATACCGCCCCGAGAATATGTTCCTGTACGGCATAACTCCCAGCCGACGCGAACCCACGTGTGATCAAATGAACTACATACTAGGTCCTCTTATCAGGGAGCTTAATACGCTATGGCAAGGCATTTGGTTCAGTAAAACCTCACTCTTCCCAAACGGAAGACTCATCAGTGTTGCCTTGTGGCCGCTTATTGCCGACGTACCTGCTATGAAAAAAATATCCGGATTTTCTGGACACAGGTCCACCAATTTTTGCTCCAAGTGTTACATAACTTTGGATGATGTAAATTATGTTGACATAAAGGTATTCAAATCACGAACCGCACTTACTCACAAAAGACAAGCGCAGCGATGGAAAGACGCAAAAACACTCCAGGACCAGGAAAAACTTATGAAAGACAATGGAGCCCGATACTCTGCATTTTACGAGCTACCTTATTGGCAGCCTTTGAATTTTGCCACTATCGACACAATGCATTGCATCATTCTCGGCCTTTTAGGTGACCTCTCAAATATGTACCTTCGAATTTCTTCTGCAGGCAAGGCTCTGAAGAAGCAACAAGATCGACAAAACGCTCAAGGAGACTACCCAGTCATCTCACAGCCTCCAGAACTCGGGAACCTTGACGACGAAATGAGCATGCAACTCGAAAAAACTTCCGAAACTGATCCCAGTGTATCCTCTAAGTGTTCGAGCTCACGAACACAATATCCACGTTCAGCTAAATCCCACACAGAGACTGAACCTTCATTACAACCAAGTGGAAATCATTCCGACCAATCAGAACATTCAGACATCACTCTCACACTTCCCGCAGGTCCAAGCCTCACGGCTCACGAGCTCGAGATTGTTCACAAGAGTGTTGCTGACACAATTGTTCCATCATGGCTAACCCGTGTTCCGGATAAAATTGGTATGCCGATGTGTGGTACACCTAAAGCAGCGGAGTGGCTAAGCCTGTACACAGTGTATATGCTTCTATCTATTTTTACCTATCACAAAGACGCTGAACTGAACTCTGATTCTTCAAAAATTCATGTGGCTATTACACTTGCAACACGAATAACCAACATTTGCGTGTCTCGTACACTGACAGCTGATGACCTTGAAGCACTTCCCAAATTACTTGTGGAATATCGCACTCATCTCCTTGATGCCTGGCCTGGGATAAATGCAAAGTCCAACCTCCACTTTGCGCAACATCTGGTTGATCAATGTCGACTCCTGGGCCCACCTTCATACACTGCCTGTTGGGCTGGAGAGCGTATTATAGGTACACTTGTTGCAACTCCCAAAAGTGGTAATCGCGGTAAGTTTTTGGGTTAAAATACAATATTTGCAAGGTGAAATCTGATGATTACTATCTTTTTGAGCTTCTTCTTGCAGGAATTGTTGGACAGACTATGATAAAGAAGTACACTCAAAGAGCCATCTTTCTAAACTTCCTAAGGAATCTGCCTCCAAATTATGCAAAATCCGTTGGGGCTGACATTATACTCCACAAGGCCTCATCTAAATGGACGTCATTTTCAATATCCTGTGATACACTTCGTTTGGTGAAACCAATATTACAAGAAATTGGCTGTGATGAGCAAGTTGATTTTGAAAAGACCTCGACTTGGCGACACAGAGGAAAGTCCTTCAGTATATATTCTGAACACGCCGGGAACAGCTATATTGAGTTCACCTACGAAGGGAAACAGCAATACGGGGTGATCCACCAAATCATACGCCCTCTTGACCATTGCGACCCTATTTTTGTTGTCCATGGGTTCCGTGCGCTTGACTCAGATGACGAGCATCGAAATCCTTATCGATCCATATCACACCTACATGCAACAGTTCAGTATAATGAGAATCTATTACTTCAAACTATTCGTAAGCAAGATATCTTTGGTCATTGCGCTGCACTGCATAACAACGCAGGAACCTTTGGCATAGAAAAGCCAACAGTTTCTCTGGTCAGTCTTCGAAGCATGGTGAGCTTGTTTATTTTTCCCTTTGAATTTGTGTTACTTGAACTGATAGATTTATTCGTGCATGCAGAGCATAGCGGAAATGTCTTCAACTTATAATTGAATGGCATCATCATTGACCCAGCACATATGGGATACATGTATCGGCTTAGTTCCATCACATCATATCTTTGCAATAGTTGTAAAAAGTCTATATGAATTGTCAATTTTTTTTACTATAAGTGAAAGTTCTATATACATGATCAGATACCTATTCCACTACTCACATCAGTAACATTGCTAACATTTGAGGAATGATAATATGTATTTAAGCGAGAAGCTAGACAGCGAAGTTTTCTATTTCAATAGGTAGAGTATTCAAAAGATTTGAAACAGGCTTCAAATTAAGTGCAGATCTTTCTTCAATTGTCAAATTGGAAATAAAAAGTGGGTCATAGCAATTTTCCGGCAGGCCAGGACAAATAGCAGCATGTATATTAGTGCGAGTGGCTTTTGTCCGACACTGATCAAACCTTTGGGAGGCAAGTCGTCCACCCTGAGTAGATGAAGAATATCTAAAAGACAGCCCGTCAAGTTGATGAAGGAAAGACGTATACTGTTGACTTCTCCAGACAAGCCCTACTGATGGATAACGTGTGTCTTCAGCATCCCACTCTGTGTCAGAGCAACAATCGTGATGTGGTAAGATATCGGATGCATTTTGGGGGAGATTTCTGGCTACTAGAAGACGTGATAATGAAGCTGCGCGATATTTAAAAAGCTGAATGTTCCACAAAAGTTTGCTATGAGATTCTCAGCCGTTTAATAATCCGATGAAACTTGGCTCACCACTCTTTTTTTACGACAGGCCTCTTTCTGGCGAATTTTTTCAGGAGATTGGCGTCTTTGTCGAATGTCGACCGAACGGCCATGGATCCATCTCAGTATGATCCCAATGCAAATAGTTTCGGTGTTGTGAGCCGACCAGATTGATTTTTCATCAAATGCGCCCTGAGAGTAGGCATACTGCCAATGCTTGGCAATGAATATCGCTACAGTTCGGTTCCAAGGAGACCTGTCCGCCCGCTCCCAATCTAACGACAGTCGGGTGATCCCATGATTTGCCAAATCAGCAATGCATAATGCTTTGAATATATCTAGTGTTTTAGCAGGTACTCCAAGTTCGACTGTTGTTGGCATTGTCGAAAAAACCTGACGATTGGACATGATTTCCGTTTGACTAAGAGGACGGAGTCTGCACTGCTCGTCAGGAGAAGGACTTGGCGGGTAGCTCTTGGTCGTATTGTTGTATCCGAGTAAAAGCCTTGTGAAGGTGGCGAGTGATTGGCAGATTGCTTTGGTTGACTTTGGTAGAGATTCGGAAACCGAAGCATTCAAAGCTTTCAAGGAGGTCACTGCTGCTCCTTTCTTCCAGTGAGACGATGCGGGAGCTATCCAAAAAAACATATCAGAATTCTAAAATGAGATATATGAATGAAATGAATATAGGCAAACCCATTGGTATAAACTAAAATCTTGAAACGTATTGGATTTCAATCAACGAAATGGTTCTTGAGTCTGGAAATTC
>KZ149520.1:0-15181 GCA_002157085.1 Melampsora occidentalis | reverse complement strand
GGGGGGGAAAGTGGTTAAAGGCTAAGTCTCCCTATTCTCAGGTGACAGGCCTGAGCCTAGTTAGGCTTTCCCCTTTCCCTGTCGCCGACACATCAGATCAATTAGTCAAGAAATACTATTGGTAAAGGGAAGAAATTGAGGCTACAATATGAACAAACAAGAAAATGTTAGAAGATCTGTGTCGCTAGTTTAATAAGATTTGTGTTGCTGGTTGTGGGAAGGAGAGAAATCTGATAAGGGAAGATGGTTGAGAGTACAAATGCTAAATTGGGACTGTGTCTCCGGTAATTAACAAGATCCGCTTCGCTGCCTCCCATTCCTGTTCGTTCCATTCCCTCTGGTAGAGTGCATGGCACGAAGATTTCCACCGGCCTATTGCTTTTATCTCCTTCAAGCTTACTCCGGCTTTTGTCAAAAGAGTTGCTCCTCCTATCCTGAAGGAGTGACCTGTCATAGTAGAGTTTTCACCCCATGATCTTTTCATAACTCGCACCATCAATTGTCTAGTGATCGCAGTAGTTCCGTTATCCCAAGTCATGAAAAGACGTGGGTCTTTGACCCTTTCCAGGCAGGTGACCAAACGCCTCAAGGCTTCAACTGGGCATAAGGCTCCTCCGGTCGCGCGTAGTTTCAATATTTGAGTTTCTCCTGGTTCGGCGGTTTTGGCTTCGCGCAATTCTATTTCTGCGTAATCTCCTGTGTCCGATGTATAGAACTGTACATCTGAACGTAGGATAGCGCTATGGTCGTGTCGGTCGTAAGCGGTTGACTTGTAGACGAGTTCTCCTAGTCTGCCTAGACCCCAGTACGCGACTAGAACCAGGGCTGTCAAGCCTTTTGAGTCGACTTCGTGTTCTGCTATGTCAGCTATCAGGGCAAGGAGGGCTTTGGGCGTGACGGGTTGTCGGTTTAGCTTTTGAGCAGGGGCTCTAGTCTCTAGAGTCTTGGACGCTCTGAGTAGCGTCTTCAAACGAGTGAGATGGATGGAGGGGAAGTTGTATCCATGGAACGCGTGCCATGTCCTTAAGGCTGTGAGGTACTTGGTGATAGTGGTTACTTTCACCGGCTTATTTGTTGTGGCATGGTTGACGTTGTGTCCTGCCCATATAATGAACCGCTCTACCGTGTTGCATTTGGCCGGGAACGCGTGATAACCTTTCAACTTTGTAAAAGTTTTGAACTTCTTCACTCCTGATGCGTAGGCCTCGATGGTAGATCGGCTCCAACCCGCTCTAATCATGTGGCGTTGGGCTCTCGTGAGGCGTTGTCTGGTGTCGTCTTCGATTCTGAGGAAGGCTTTGATGTTCTTCATACCCGCGACGGTGATATAGGAAGTTATGGGAGAGGGGGTTGGGCTGCTACTGTCTAGGGTGATTGTCAGTCTTTGTTATCCTTATTTACCATAGGTAACGATTTGTAATCTTACTTCGGAAGGGTTGTGGGAGGTGGAATCGAATCGAGGGCTGTGGGGATCTACTACCGGGTATGGATGATGGCTAACTGATGGAATAGGAATTGAAAGGACGTATAAGACAAAGGAAGGTACTGGGTTTGGCTGGTATCACTGTGGTTTAGGATAAAGTGAGAAGGGTTTGAAGTGGAAGAAAGTAATCGTGGTGATAATATCTTTATTGTGTGGGGGTAGTACTTTCAAAACAGTGTTCCTTCTGCTGACGCTACTTCGTCTGCGTCTTCTAGCCAAGATTGTAGGTCTTCTGGAATCGACACGCGTACGCGTAGGTACCAGGGTTTGGAGGAGAGGATCCCGCGCGATAGCTCATCGGCTGCGTTGTCCAATGTGGATACGCGACGTTGCTCCAATTGGCAATCATTTTGAAACAACAGCGTCGATATCTGCTTCCATTCCTCGTTGACCCAAAAGTCGCGAGATGACTCGTTACGCAGTACGCCCTCGGTGGTGGTGTTGTCAGTCAACACTAGGAAACGTTCTCCTTCGAGGGGCCGCAGTTTTTGGACTGTGAGAATGCCCAGGCGGACAGTCACCGTTTCGAGCCATGCTATCCCTCTAGTTGGCTGTCCAGGGGGGTTATCCCATCCGGCGCGTAATTTGAATTGGGACCAGTGTCTTCCGATGATGATGCCTATCCCGAACGAAGTCGACGCGTCTCCTACCCAACCAATGTTGTTGATGGTGCGCGTCTTGAGGAGGAGTCGGTTGGGAAAGTTGTGCAGAGCCTTCTGCCAGATTTTTAGGTCTTCTCTCACCTGAGGAGACATTTTCCTCTTCGCTTCTGGTTTAAACCATTCACACTTCCATTGGAAGCCGCTACGTAGGTAGCATCTCAGTTGAGGAGCGATGTATGATACGTGGCTGAGGCGTCCGTACATCTTTTCGACTTCTTTGTAGGTGAAATCCACTTTGCTGAGGAATGCGTCTAGCTGCTCTATTCTGTCTTGCAGCTTCTTGGGTGGAAGGCATACACTTTTGGTCTTGACGTTCCACAAGAACCCAATATATTTTTGCTCGTAGCTAAAATGGGTGAATTTTGTCTCGTTCGTTTTTACGCCTAGGGACGTGCTGTAGGCGACTATGTCGTTCATGCTTAAAGTTTGTGATTCCTCCTTGATCACCAGGTTATCGTCGACCCATCGAAAGACTTTATTGAGGTTAAATTCTAGCTCGACGAGCTCCTTCCAAGCGTCGGCCGGACCCCCAAAGCTACCGCATCCCGCCACGCCTCCGAAGGAGATGCACAGGTCGATGTAAAGTTTGTCGTTGAAATCCTGTATAAGTAGGAAAGGCCACTGGTTTGGGTGTGTGCCTATTTGTCGATAGGCCTTTAGCCAATCAAACAGTGCTATTTGTAGTGGTCTTGGGGCGTTGTCGATGTGGAGGGCTACTTTCTCGAAATTGTCCCATGTCGTCTTGAAATCGTCCTTGTTCACAAAGGAGTTGACGCTTGGGATGAAGGGGTCGTGCTTGGGAAATGACAGATCGTTGATGGGGCGGAAAGAACCGTCACCGTTGATCACTGCTCCTAGGGGGCTGGATCTAAAAAACTGGTATCTGGATGCCATTTCTTCCTTGGTGTATGGACCATACATTCGCCCGGCCTCCACTTCCTGCCGTAGGTTCGTCTCTATGTCCTCGCGTGCTGACAGGGCTGACTGGTGGTTTGGTGGGCAGAAAAACCTGAGACCGTCAATGGAGTGGTCTGGTATCCCCTGGTCGAAGCCGTGTTTAAAACCGTCCAGGATGAATTGCAGCTTTGGCAGGAGGTGGTGTTTCTCCAGGGCGGATCTCCATGCCTGAATCTTCATGTCACATTTGACGCCCTTGGGCCATTTGGGCCCGCCGTATGGGGTGTGCATCTCGTTAGGTGGAATGTCGTGTGTGCTCTCTAGTTCGCGAGTCCTGGAACTGAACGAAAAAGAGGCAAGGTGGGTCTCGCATGAGTGTCAAGTTGTTTCCAAATTGGATTGTTCATTGATCAAGGTTGCAAGAAAGGAGTGTGGTAGGGGGAACATTGAGATGGAGAAACCGCTGAAGGGACCTGGTCTTGGATGATCAACAAGCTTGTACGGTGTCTATCTAGCCAATGTACTGGGTTTGAGAAAAAGGAACTTAGACAATTGTAAGGACAGACATGGGTAGGCGTAGAGAAATGTGAAACAATGGATGGTTGTGTGAGGGAGGGGACGAAAAAGGGGAAAAAATTCTGTATAAAACATTAAAAAAGAGAAGAGAAAGAAAAAGGACTGAGGACTTGTGGATCTGGCTGCTGTACTAGCNTAGCCGTTCGAGTGTTGTGGTGGTGACTACGGTGGGGGATGGGGAGTCATGGTCATGCTGCCTCTGCTCACCCGTCGTTTCTGGGGGCTTGGAAGCGGCCTCGTCCTCCGCGCCAATTGCCTCTACCGCCTCTACCTGCAAATCGTCCCGCTGCCATCGGTGCTGCCATTGGTAAGGCCAGTGGTTGTTGGTTGGTCATGGGGTTTGGTGGAAGCGGGTGGTGCAGCTGTTGTGGCGCTAGTTGTGCGAACACTGGTGGGTTCGGCGTTCGCTGGGTAACTCCGTGGCCACCCCTCTTGCCTCTCTTTCTTTTTAGGGGCTGAGTCTCCGTGCTTGGCCCAGCGTGGCTGCTGGCTGCAGGAGTTTGGCGGTTGTAATGGGCGCCCGTCTCAGGATGACGAAACTCTAAACGACCACCTTTCGCGTAAGGGTTTGTATTGCCTCCGTTTGCTTCTCCTAACCTTAAGGACTTATCTTTTGCCTGATTCTCGTACTTTGTCATCAACATCCCTATGTCTTTCATCTTTGCTTTGCTATTTCGTTTGACAAACACTTGGGAACGACATAGGATATCATATCTCAGCGCCGTCATCCAACATTCAGTCGAGCGTCTGACGAGGTTACTGTAATCAGTGTGTGTCGTTCATTGGACGTTCAGGGAATAGGAGGGAAGTAATAGGGTGGTACGAACTTGATGGCCTTTACGTTTTCTATGTGCAACTTCAACCGCTTCGCTAATTGCTTTTGGCCGTAGTATCCGGCCAAATACCTTCTGAATAGGCTCATGCATTCCGACCATTCGCCAAAGGATAGACCGTATTCTGAGGGCGGATCTAGTCCTTTATTCGATTTTATCTTTGATGAAGACGAATGGTGGTTGCGGTTGTATTCCTCTTTATCCGCTCTAGCAAAGGTTTGGTCAAACACGGTGAGAGGAATGGAGGTATGGAGATCTGTCATTTGGTCTCCCCAGAACGGCTGTCATCAAAACGCGGTTAATCAGTGTTCGGGACGTGTCTACAAGGTCTTGCGTTATTCTTATGATATTTAAGAGAGCTTACTTGCAACGCGACGAGTTCTCCTGTCGGCACTGCTCCAATCTCAATCTGTATTTCGCCTTTCCGTTTGGAAGATTTCGAAGATTTACGGCTTTTCTTCGAATGCTTCTTGCTTTTTGACTTTGAGGCTTTCTCTTTGCCCTTCGAGGTCTTGGAGGATTTACGTTTGGTCTTCTTGTGTTTGGAGGCCTTCTTTAAAGCGCCTACGTAACCAGAACAAGCAAGGGTATTAGCTCTTTGAGCTTATTTATTGGGGAAGGAAGGGGGGGGTGGGACTCTATGCGGCACGCAGGGCAATTATTTATCGAGGAAGTGGGGGATTCGTCTCTCTGAATTGGTTGCGAGTAGCTCTAGCAAGATTGTGATACAGTCGCGAATTTACAAAGTTTGTAACTTTGATAACTTCAAGCTAGACTGGGGAAGGGGATGGATTGGATGATGGCGTGGAAGGTAATACAATCTCGTGCAGGGATGGAGGGATTGAACTGTTCTGGCTTACGTTTCCCCCCTTTCTTCTTTTTAGAAGATGATTCTTCTTCTGAGGAGGAAGAGGTTTCATCACTCGTATCCGATGAGTCAGAGTAGGATTCAGATCCCGAAGAGATAGAGGAAGAGTCTGAGTCGTCAGAATCTGCAGCGTCGGATGACTCTGGGCTGTCTGATCCCTCTGTGTCGCCGTTTGAGCTTGAAGAGTTGCTTGGCACTTCATCTTCGTCTGATTCTGAGTTGTTAGAATCGGCTAAGTCATATGCTGGATTATCGCTGCTCGGTGCACCTTGGTCATCGCCGTTAGTCTCGTCACCATTAGAGCTGCCTTCCTCAGTCTCGTCACCATTAGAGCTGCCTTCCTCTGACATATCACGGAGTGCCTGGTTGATTGCTGGATTTGGGTTGTGTTGTGCGGCGTTTCCTTCACCGGCGTTGCCGATGTTGACTTGATTCTGCTGTTGGTCATTAACTGCTGTTGAATCAGAGTCTTCGCCGATGTCATGTTCGCTATCTGGTGGCATGTCTTCGCCGTCAATTGAGGAGGTTGTTGCTGCTGTGTTGGCGTGCGCAACCTGAAGGCCTTGAGCTCTTCTGTTCGCGCGGATTGCTCTGGCTTCTGCGGTAGACATTACTAGTCGAGTTGGGTAGCAGTTTGCTGAGGAAGATGCAAAGTGTTATATAATTAAAAAATAGGAAAGGGGAAGAGTAGGTTGTGTTCGAGATGTGTGTGTCTTAGAAATTGGTAGTTTAGGCAGATGTGGATTCGAATTATGGAGTGTTATTGTTTAGCGTGTATAAATAAGGTTGCAGTTAGACTCTTTCTAGTATAACTCTTATGTTTATCAAAAATTTATAAGTAGCTACTCGATTTGAATCTGTAGAACTCTTTGATTGGAATTAATGGAAAGGATTTAGAGAATAGAGATTAAGAAATTGCGGACGAGGGAACAAAGGTCTGAAGGAAAGGGGGGATACATGTTATATCTTTCCTTCTATCTTTGATAATAGTCTTTATGAAGAGTAACGTAGATGCTTCTACGTTGGTAAGGTATATCCCCTACTAAACCTCTTTGAGGGTATAGTGTTTCCTTTTGGGGAGCTTTGTTCCGCTCTTTGTTTTCTTCCATCTAACTATTCTTCGTTCTAAAGAGCGCGCTTCATCTTTCCATGGACCAATCTCACAATGCGTGCCTTTTGTAAGAGGCAAGCAATTGATCTGTAGACTCTAGAGTAGAGTAATTGAGGAAAAACTGTTAAGTTCAAGGAAAAACACTGTTTTGATTGTCATTTGTATTGCACTTTCTAAAGCTCTTTCAAATTGAACTGTTGAAAGGTACAAAGTATTGGTTCAATCAGAGAGCAAGCAGCACAAGATGGATCCCCCATCAGGAGACAGGTTGCTTGTGCTGCATCAGTGATACAATTGTGGTGGTATTTGATTACAAAAGCTTTTTACAAATGATGAAAAGACCACTGGTGGAAAAGACATCATTGATTTATTTCTTGTCATGCAATCACACAAGTACTTCTCTCCCTTTGGGCACCTGGTTTCAATAAGGGCACTCTATTCCTACATGATGAAGCTTTTGGATCATCTGGATTATGGATGTCAATTGGTGTGTGTATAGGGGTGGCCTTGAGGACACAGACTCACTGGCTAAGGTGGCTCTCTGGGTGATGTGCGACAATCCTGCCTGCAAAAGTCTCTTGAGCAACTCTGTAGTTTCTGTACTATATTTTTGTACAGAAAGTACCACAGGAATGTTCCCACATGCAAAATCCTAATTTAAGAATGATAAAAGAACTTTGATATTGAGCTTGATAAAAATAAGCAGAGGACAAGTTGTGATATATCCTTCAAAAGAAAATCCTTGGCCAGACATCCATTTTTGGACCTTGAGACTTCTATAGGTAAATTTGTTACACCCTCTTGGATGTACCTAAAGTGATTTCGTTTTTTGAGGCAGGGGAATTGAAATCCAGAGACACTTTGAGCCATGCCTGAACAAGTATCCCGCTAGAATGTGTGTATCTTGTTGTAAGGCACAATCCCTTCAGGAGGTAGGACTCCTCCCTGTGTTGTTGGACTTCTGTTTAGCTAGGGGTAAGTTATGGATCCTTTGAACACCATCTTGAGGTATCAAGCAGGTTTCAAAGATGAGTGGCTGGATGAGGAATCACCCAGAAGATAAGGAAGGCTATGATTTGATGTACTCAATCCCTGGTGAGGTATAGGGGTTTACATGTGAAGATTGTGCCATAAGTTTTCTTGTCCAGATAGCACAATGAGATCTTGAGGAGGCCACATCAAGGAGTCCTTCTTTTATGACATTGGCTTTTTCTTGCTTTCCCCTTGTGTGAATAGTTGTTTCATGATAGCCCAAACACTTCAGGATGAGTTGTTTTTATTTTCTCATCCCTGAGAAGTTGTACAAGGCTACATAAGTGAATAGCAATCTTTATGTCTACAAATGAATAATCCGTATACAACATATATATAAACAAAGTCACTAAAAATAAATACTATATGTACATATTGAGAGAAGGACAACAGTTTTAAAAGTCTATGAGGGTGTCTATGCAGAAAGTATAAAATTTACAAAAGAAGGAATTGATTGCAGAACAGTGGGAAGATATCTATAGAATGGGGGTATTTGACTCCATGATCTAGCTCATCTGTGCGAGTATTTTGAAGTTAACAATTTGGCTGCTAGAACAGTCACGAGGAAGTTGAAAACACAGAAAGAAGCCATGATTCCCAAGTCTCTCCATCGATTGGCATACGAATAATTCAGAGGCTTGAAATCTGGAAACAGAAGGGGGCGAAGTTGTTTGATCGGCTTGATAGTCCATGAGCGAGCTGAAAGCAAACAATGCAAACTTACAATCATCCCCCACAGCGTATCGACAGAAGTTGCAATCCGACGTTCCTTCCGCATTTTCTACGTAGCCACCGAATCTTGAAATGAAGTCAGAAAGCCAAGCACCGCATGTTTGGGCATCAGGCGGCTGAAGCTGCGCGCTGATTTGACAAACCGCAAAGATTTTGTGGTCTTAGCAACGTGCTCCAAAGTAGCGGAGAGACATAAAACTTACAATTCTTCCGGCCGGCAAGTTACACGCAGACCATGGAGACCATTGACCACTAGTCCTGTCATCAATCTGGTGAAGGGATCCAAGTTGTACATCCCTAAGAGACAATAATCATCAATAAGCGTTCTTTGTTACCCTCAAAACAGTTTGTTGCGGAAGCCTTACATTGTCGCCAAAACGCTTTGATCTGGGGCTGTGGTACAATGATACCACAGAAAAGGGTCAACACTGTCACGACCGTTGGATTCACTTGCATTGCGACGAAAACGCTTGGGGACAAGGCTGCAATCGCTTGTCCCAGACTGACGGCGAAAACGTCCAAAAGCCAAATCACTATGGATCGATAAAGAGCAAGAACAGAATAATGAACCTTCAGTCTTGGTTCATAATTAAATGACATCAAGCAGGGGAGGGTGAAAAAAATGCAAGAATGGCTCAACTTAGGACTGCGTAGCCAGCTCGGCTGGGGGTTTTGTTAGATCCTGTCAAAAAATACCATAAACAATAGTATACCACGGCCGAAAGAGTTGTATTTGGAATCTCCGCTAGGAACTGGCTGATTGCAAATACCTCCTCTGTATATGTCTTTGTTGCCAGCTCGCGAAGGAAGATTGTCCGAGCNGAGCCATAATGAACATAGGCTCGACTTGAACGACAATCTGTCAGGTTGGTATCAGTATACTAATTGCATCTTCTGGGAATGTTTTGGTAGGAGGTCTCAAAATCTGGACTCACAAAAGCGAGTAAGAAACCAGAGATAAAGATTGCAAAGACTCGGTTTTGTAAGGCCGCGACGCTCACTACCTCACTCAGATCGAGGAAGGTGAGACCGACGAGCAACCCAATGAAAAGGTGATCGCACAATCTTGTCAATTGATAATCAGCATTTCGGTAAAAGGCCACATTAGTCCTCTTAGCCACAATCCTTAGCTGACTTCCGAATCCTGGATCTGAGTAACATACAAATCACTATAAAGAATTTTGAAAGGAATGTTGCAAAAACAAAAAGGGAGAAAGACAAACATCTTGTAGCTTTTTCGTCAGAGGTCTGAAGCGGATCTTCAAGCGATTCTCGTTTCAACCTTATAATCTCCTGTTTGTTCTCAGCGTGTTCTTCACTTTCCAACCATCGATCTGCCCAGTCTTTGTCCCCTCCCATTGGACGAGAGTTTCCAGATCCGATCGCCTCTAGCATGAATTCCGCTGGATTGGCATCACTGGGACATTGAGCTCCATTTTTCTCAAAGTATGAGCGCAATATACACGAGTCTTGTCCGATGTCGCCAAAGTAAACACATCTGCCGCCTTTCTTCAATAGTAGGAGCCGATCAAAATTTTCAAAAAGAAGTGCATTTGGCTGATGTATTGTACACCTGCCGAGATGAGGTAGAAGTTGATCTCAAATTTTTCAGTATATCACCTTTTAGATCTGAGTATGCCTCGCGAGACTTACAGGATGGTTTGGCCGGCTGCCGCCAGCTTTTTTAAGAATCGCACAATATTGTAAGCACTCTGGCCATCCAATCCAGAAGTAGGTTCTGTGTTTTCAAAGTCAGGAGTATCATGAGTCCGATGATCAGATTTCAAGCCAATTTTCGGAAATCTGGGTATTCCAGAAAGCGTACCATCAAGAAAAAGTAACAACTGTGGTTTGGCAGCAAGCTCCACACCAATTGTTACCCGTTTTCTTCCTTCGACTCCCAATCCAAAACTGGGAAATCCGATCATGGCTTCAAAAAATATTACGCATCCAAAATGAGCCTAGAGTGATAAAATGATCAGGCGTGAATTGTCTCACCATCCGCAAAATCTTCCAGTTCTAAGAGCTGGATCACCTCCTCGACATATGCATCTTTGTCTTTAATTGATACATTTGCAGGTTGTCTCAAATAAGCTGAGAATCTGAAAGCCTCTCGTACTGTCGCAGTGGGCTCGTGTACATCTTGCTGCTCGCAGTATCCGGTCCCACGTCGGAAGTTTGACCCTGGCGCCCTTCCGGATATACATACGTCACCTCCGATCACACCCTATCAAAAAGGAAACAGTTCAGCAAACATATTGTGTTGATAGATGTTCAGATTGGGCTCACAGTGTTTTTGCGATTAGCCAAGACATCGAGCAAAGTGGTTTTTCCAGCACCTGTAGCGCGACAAGAAAAATTCCTCATTCAGTGGATATGATATATCAAGGCAGGCTACAGTTTACAAACCTGATGCGCCCATCAACGCAGTGAGAGTTCCTGGTTTTACATAACCGTAAATTTCATTTAAAAGTCGATTTGTCCCACCCGGTACCTTGACATCGTATGTCAATGCTTCCCATGTAAGGGGTCTCCGAGTATTTATAAGCCCAGTCAGATCGTTTTGAGCGGTACCACTCCTGAATTCTTGCTTTCGGTGTTCTAGTTTCTTATTCAACCTTCTTCGCTCCTTGTTTTCTTTTGCAAACTACAAAGATAAATAAGTGCGGCATAGTTAAGATCTCCGATATTTTAAGCCATTGTATGCTGAAAGATTCCACTCACCAAAATCACCGATGGACTTCCTGAGACTGATGACATCCTATCCATTGCCAAGAAATAAAAGAAAAGAAATGCAGCAAAGTATCCACCCTGCTCCAAATTGTAAACGTTCAAGGGATATACGGGACCAAACATCAGTCAAGAATTCAGACAAAAATTAGGAGTAAGAAGTGATGATATATACCTGGATTCCGACATTCCTCCAAATATTTTTAGCATTATAGGAGTAAGCTACGCGAATGTGGTCATCTCCGCGTACTGTGGCGATACCTGTTTGTGACCCGGGAAATATACAAACTTGATTCGGTCCAAGGGAAGGGGGGTAACTTGGCCCGTGCGGAATGACTGAGTCTCCTTCACACGGCCTGTATAGATCCACCCATAAGACACAAGGTAGAGAGAATCAGACATTTGCACAGGACTGATTCTGTAGCTATACTCACATACGAAGACGACCGAACTCGTTTCCCATGAGCGCCTCTGTTTCAAGTTGACACGTTGTAGAATGAAGTAGACAGATATCTTCAGTGACGGATTGACAAAGTCAGCGAGTCTTATCAAACCAGCTTACCAAAGGCGTAGTTGATTGGATTAATATACCACAACTGATACCCGTGCAATGACCAAAAAGGGACCCTCAGCCTAAGTCACAGACAGTACACATCAATAGATTTCTTCTTACCCATATCAACCAAGGCTTCATCTGCTGTCGAGGGATCAAATAACCACTGTAAATGACCATGGTCATAAAGATGCTACTAGCCATACGCGCTGCACCATCAAAACTAGACGCGGTTGCCCCCAGGAACCTGAAGAGGGCACTGAGGGCTAGATAGGCGAGATATATGATGAGAAAGAACGTGAAAAAGGTCGCCGCATTGAGAGCTAGACCTGCCATGAAGTATAGCTGTGAAAATCCGTGATGAAAAATCAGCATATCACCTACGCTGAAAACAATGTTTAATGCGATTAGAAATGATGTCTTGACTCAACAATGATACAAAGGGCGAGGATCTTTGGGGCGGAAAATGGGATATCGGACAAAGTAGTGGCTATAGCAAGTGCTCCACCTCTATAGAAGCAGAAAGAGGTTTGCCTCCAGATGATTGGCCGACCTACCATCTGGGCAGGAAGTTCCGCCAAGGCTAGAAAAACAATGATTCATTGCATCAGATGGATTTTTTGTAGAGAAAAGTACAAATTTTCTTGCTCACCAATAAACATACTGAATATCAAAGCCAAAAACATCACTCCACTCCTGAAATATGACAATTAGACATCAGCATAACTGTTCAAAATTCGTTTCAAATCAAAGTACTGACCTGGTAAACGCCCCTGAAGAAGATTTAGGTAAATTCAAAAATACGCTTCCAACAAAGATTGAGATGAATATTGTGGTGAACCAGCTCAATATCAAAGCCAATCTATCTTGAAACTTCAGTCTAAATTCTCGAATCATCAGAGACCAAACCTGACTGTAAAAGGGAACTATGCAAGATGACTAGATATGATTTATTTTATGAGTAAAGATTGACTATGAAGATGAAAAGAATGAGATCATACATACCCGCTTGGAGGTGCATTTATGCCGAGAATCCTTCACCTCTTGGAAAAAATCTTTCCTCACATGTGATTCACCCTTCACCTGTGAACTGTAGGCTATCATCTCCGCCCTAATTCGTTGGCAAAGTTCACTGTTGAGATAGGCACGCTCCATCTCCTCAGGTGTCTTTGGTATCCTTGATGGATCTACACCATCTTCAAACTGTCTCTCATTCGGATCGGTACAGCCAGTAAGATAATCAGCAGTAGTCTGTCGAGGTAGATTTTTGTATCCCAATTTCATCATGTAAGCCCGAGCCTCAGAGGCGGGGCCGAAGTAGACTTGGCGGCCTTCATTAATGAGGCACACTTTATCAAATTGTTCGTAGATGCCTTCACCGGCTTGGTATAACGTCACAAACATGGTCGTCTTGAAGATGTTGGTCAAGATCCTGAGCGAACGAGCGTATTGCAGTGCAGTAGATGCGTCGAGACCTCGTGTTGAGTTGTCCCAAGATAAAACACATGCTCGGTTAGTCATCATCTCAGCGATTGATACTCGCTTCCGCTCTCCACCTGATACACCACGAAAGGATTCGTTTCCAACGTCTAGAATCCCACAAGGGCCAGTCGGGTGTCAGATTGACCTGACCTCAACGGAGAGAAAAAAAGTCGCACGAACATGTATCTTTGGTGTGGGAGATACCCAACATACGAAGCAACAAATCGAGAATTTTGGCTTTGAAAATCTTTTTGGTCTCATCTGGAAGCCTCTTTGCTGGTGTCCTTGTTGACAAAGCGAAATCTAGTGTCTGTCCAACTGTAAGGGTGGGATGATGAATATCATCCTGAGTTGGTCCCCACCTGATGTTAGAACTTTATACCTCCAAATAGGAATCCGACTTGGGACGGCAAAGTATTCCACTCACCTCTGGATTATAAACAACTCTGTTTTTGTAGCGCGCGATGTTACCAGTGAGTAAGTTCTGGTATCGATTGGGGCATGGTAGATTTCCACCAAAGGCGTTTGAATAGACTCACTCTCCCTTGTACCGCTTGGCCATTGTTTCAGCGTCTATCCCGCCGTATTCAACTTTGCCAGTCACATTCACAAAACCGCCTCGCTGGTTTGCAATCACCTTGAGGAAGGTGGAGCAACCTGCGTTAGGCCGACCTAGCACAAGGCACATCTCTCCAGGACGAACAAAACCATTGAAACCAGAAAGAATCGGCTTCGGTGGAGGTGGCTTCTTGAATTGCCTCGTAATCATCGTAATCGGAAGGAAAATATGATCCTTGATAGCATGCGGATATGTACGGATTGGGAGTTTTACACCACCCATACCACTGACAGCTAGATCTGAGAAAACGACGCCAATCGTCTTGAGGCGAAAGCCGTGAGAATGCATAGTCTCATATTCACCACGCTGAGGTTTTCAAAGGGGGAAGGGTGTGTTAGAGGCTCCTAGTTGTGACTCGGTGGATGGATATCCCTCATTGAAATGCAAGTGGAGAGAGATTGATTGATTGGATTGGGGTTCGTACCAGATAGGCCAACAAGTCAAAGTCATCCTCAGCTTGAGCTTCCTTTTTCCCGAGAGCCAGGCTTGCCCTGCGTCCACTATGACAAAATGTAGGGTGCGACAGGATTTTGAGTATTGGAATGTCGTGTTGCAACCAGTACTTCTGGTAATGAATTAAACTTACGTAGGGTCGCGCTCAAGCTTGAGTTGATGGAGCTGGTACTGAAGTTCTTTGAGTTCCTGCTTGAGACTAGCGAATTCAGCTTCGGCCCAGTTCACAGTTACCACCCCATTCTCGAAAGTTGCCGCAACGGTGCTTGAACCATGAGTATCGGAAGGTCTGTTTGTTGGATTCAGTGAGGTTTGTAGAGAAGCGGAGGACATGATAATATATATACAATCCTTGACAATAATTTATAAGTGAAAGGGGCAACCGAATGCAAGCTCGTAGATCGAGCAATCCCTCTGTAATTTTGTATAATCTGTAGGCGGAGCAAGACCCAAGAATGGTAGGTATCAGTAGAACAGCCCGGTTGCGTTTGAATCCACAGCTTGGAAGAACTCACCTGATCGGAGATAAAGGTCAGATAAAATAAAAAAATAAACACGAGAAAGTGAATGGAGTGAAGAGTGATCTCTTAGAGGAGGAGGCAAATATTTGTTCAAAGCAAATCTATGCAGGCAAACAAGACGTTCCACAGTCAGATACTTGTTCTCATCTATCCAAAAAATATCAAAGGCGTTATCCGTCCAAACTTTACTGTGTCTCATATAGAGACTCATCATTTGTTCATGTGTTGTAAAGCACAAACTCCCTGGATCAGACGAAGACGCACCAAAGTCAAGCGATCATCATATCTCCGAAGATAATGGCGACGCCGCTGCATCCAAGCGCAAGGTAAGTTTTTGAGTCGGTCGCCATGGTGGCAACTATCAAGATCGGGTGTTTGGTACAGCATCGCATCGGTGCAGATCGGAAGAGCACATTTTCGGTCACAACACCTGCTAGTTTCGGTGAAGTATAGGATGTCTGAATGGGCTGATAGGGGCTGATGCATTGCATCACTGTCGAGGGATTGATTACGAGTGGGCATCACACTGATCATTGCTCAATCAGTGCGGCAAGGTTGAACTACTGTCAACGGATCCTCCTCATTCACGAGGGACGCATCGGAGCGCATCAAATCTTTGAAATTCAATG
>KZ149515.1:1201-13615 GCA_002157085.1 Melampsora occidentalis | reverse complement strand
TATCCAGGGGTTGAAATCTACAAACCTATTTGCACTGCTACATAGACTCTGTTATTATCAATTCTTCCCAAGTATGTATGGAGGACTTTCCGTTCGACCATTGCCTTAGATCCCGCTCACCCTACAACTATGTATGAGCCATGATGCAAAGCGTAATAAAGTTGAACTGAGATATGTGGAGTCATCGATTCACAACTTGTGTTTTTTTTTGTTTTTTTTAGGATATCCTTTTTTTAAAGCGCGTTTTGCTGAATTGCATATAACACTAACAACTTGTGTTTTGATTGTGAGAAAATCCACTCGATGATTTTCATACGGGTCCTTTGTACATATACTCGGGTTGTATCCGACTGTATCCCATCCATGACTCGGTCCTCTGATATGTCGGTTTGAGAGTCTTCAGTCGCCTTTCGCCTTTCAATCATTCTCAACAACCATTCAAACAAATCACTAACATCTATCGAAGAAATTCAATACTCAGCACTTATACAAGACATGACATCTTCATCAGCTTCACTTGGTCATGGTCGACCTTCACATGGAAAAGCTCAATTATCTCAACCACGCCAATCTTCAGCTGCAGTTTATAATATGTTTGATGCAAAACAAGTTCAAACTTTCAAAGAAGCTTTCTCTGTAAGAAATTATAGTCTCTCTCTCTCTCTCTCCGTTGCTTTGAGGTTGTCTTGAAAGACTGATGTATGGATTTGGTTGCTTTTTTGGTAGATGATTGATCAAGATAGTGATGGTTGGATTACTGAAGCTGATCTGAAAACGATGTTAGCAAGTTTAGGTAAGCAAAAAGTTCAACAAACTTACCTCCGAAAACCCGATATCCTCGAACCAGCCTTACTGACGATCCCATTGATGCTCATGAAACCATACCCCCGCAAAAACGACAGGTCAAGCCCCAACCCCGAAACTTTTATCATCACTCTTATCATCCAGACCAAGTTCAATCCAACCAGCTACAATAGATACACCAGATTACAACCAAGGTTTGAATTTCACCACTTTCTTAACATTGATGTCAGAGAAATTATTGGAATTAGATTCAGAAGATGAATTATTAGAAGCCTTTGAATCGTTTGATGAAACTGATAAAGGGATTGTGGATGGGAAAGAGATTAGAGAATGGCTTGGTAGTTTGGGTGATCGGATGTCATCTGCTGAGGTTCGTTTACGTGTGATTTTGGGGTGCTTCGATTTGGCTTGTTTTTTGATAAGGAGCGTTTGGGTTTTTGTAGATTGATAAGTTACTTAGTCCACCTTTTGCGGATAGGCATGGGAACTTCAATTAGTTTGTAACCTTTCTCTACATCTTTCAAAGTAGTATACCAGACCTGACTAATTTTTCTGGGTTTTCTACATACATAGTCGTGATTTTGTTTCAGCTTTACGCGTCAGTGAGGCAGAAGAAGCGGTACCTATGAATGGTTAATCTTTTCCTTCACCATACTTCCCTCTTTACTTATCATATCCCTTTGCTCAATTTCTGGACTCATGAATACAAAGGTTACTACTTTATTTTTGTCATTATTTTTTTAAAAAAGAAAACTTATGTATTACTCCTAATGTACAACTGCAACAAATTCGGATTGTTTTTTTTGGTAACAAAAGCTTGATTATAACAGATTTTGATTTGAACCACTCTAGATATCTTGATAGCTTTTCTTTCTTCTTGATTCAAAATGATGAGATAGTGGTGTGTATGTTTTTGAAAGTAGTTGAGAGATCAAAGGTCGGGAGTTGTATCAGTCGGCAATTAATTCACTAACACTCCAATCTTCATAACTTCCATCCGGTAAATACCTTCGAACGATCAAAGGAATTTTACGTTGACTGAGTTCTTTCATGGCGATTTCTAATGGATCTGATTCACCATCTAAAGGTACCAAAACAGGAGCATTCATACTACCAAGAAATAACCGAACAAGGAAACAAATTTTAGCCATCGAATCCGAAAGGTGAATTGGATAAAAGGAATCGGTTTACCTGATTTGTAATGCTCGTGTACCTAAGATTCTGGCTCGTTCATATTTTGTCATATAAGGTGTTGTTGTTCTTACAGCATTAGGTTGACCAGCTAAAGTAGAATCACCTCTACAAAGCCCAACCCCCCAAAAAGGTCAGTTGTTTTTGATTGGTTCTGGAAGGCCTGAAATTTAGATGGAAAGGAATCTTACGGTTGACCACTATGAACCACACCGTTGACACCATTTTGTTTGGGTCTAGGATTTGATGGATCACCATTTGCTTCATTTCCATCTTCTTCCATGGCTTGTACTTCATCTGGGTCATAGCCATCATCTGAACCAACATAATCTTGTTGGTTATCGAATTCACTGCGCAAGATTTAAATCAAGACAAATGAGATTAGTTGAATGTTGATTGATTTGATGTAATTTGAAAAGTCTTTTTTTGGGAACTTGAGATCAAGGTGATAAATTTGGTGTTTTGTTTGTTTTTGATCAACTTACCCTAAGTTTCCATAATCATCACCTGCATCTGAGTCCATCTTTGATTCAAAGTTGATTCGGTTTGTTTAAAATTGTTGAGGATGATCGTTATAAGAGTGATGTTGAGGGAAAAGTTAAATAAGGAACATTTCCTTCAGAACAGAGAAATTCAAAAACAACACACTCGTGAAATGGTTAAGCTCCTGCTATGTCCAAAACACTCAGATTAAACTCTGAGGTGACTGAAACAGAGTATAATTTAGACTTAAGTGTATTTTGAGTATCCGATCTGACCCAATTTAAAACATGCATGACTGAACCTGGTTGTTTCAAACTTCAACTCTTCAAATCATTCAAGTTCAACCAACCAACCAACCAACCAACTAACCAACAACAACAACAATCCATCAACCCATTCAACTCTACCTCAAACCTCAAATCAAATGTCATTCCTAACCCAATTAAAATTAACAAACTTATCACCCACAACTAAAAAAGCAGTATCAGATTTAGCATTATTAGCCATTTCACAAATCTTTTTATTTTATGGAGTTCGTTATATAATCGCAAGAAATGATCCGTCTAAAGCAAGCAAAGATCAAATGTTAAAAAAATCAAAAAAAGTGATTCAGAAATTAGGTTTAGATAAATCAAGTTTAGCTTTAGATGAACATGAAGCCATGTTAATTGGTGAAGTGATTCAACCTGATGAAATCGAAGTTGGCTTTGATGGTTAGTACATCTTCAAAGTTTTCCATTTTCCCCCAAGCTTTGAATTCATTATAACGGGTTTTTTTTCTTTCATAGATATCGGTGGTTTAGATCCAATCATATCAGATTTAAAAGAATCCGTCATCTTTCCACTTTGTTACCCTACCACATTTAAATCTTCAGCAGGTTTGTTCAGTTCACCAAAAGGAGTTTTACTTTATGGACCACCAGGTTGTGGGAAAACGATGTTGGCTAAAACGCTTGCAAAAGAAAGTGGGGCGATGTTTATAAATATTAAACCGAGTGATTTAAATTCAAAGGTTTGCATTTTTTAAACTTTTACTATCCTTTTCAAATCTTATGATTGTTATTTTTTTCACTGAGAGGAATTCCTTTTTTTCCGGGGGGTTTTGCTTGGGGTTTTTAGTGGTTTGGTGAATCTTCAAAATTGGTGGCTGCTTTGTTTTCTTTGAGTAGGAAACTTCAACCTACGATTATCTTTATTGATGAAATTGATTCTTTTATGAGAGAAAGATCAAAAACTGATCATGAAGTCTCTGGAATGATGTATGTTTCTTAAACTTATCTTCAAACTTTGGTTTATCAAGTTCTGATTTACCTCTTTTTCTTGAATCGGTTTAATAGGAAGGCAGAATTCATGACGTGAGTTGAATTTTTGATATTCACTCGAATTTACGCTGACTCTTTCTGATGGGTTGCATCGTTACTTAGATTATGGGATGGTTTAGCAACTGGAAGTGATACAAGGATCATGGTGCTTGGAGCAACTAATAGACCGAATGATATTGATTCAGCAATCTTACGTCGAATGCCCAAACGAATTCCAATTGGACTCCCAAGTCTTGAACAACGTACCAAAATCTTACAATTAGTTAGTGAAACCAAACCAAACCTCCAATTCCCCCATTTTACATTCATGACACTTACTCAAACATCGATTCTCTTTAGCTTTTGAAAGATATCAAACTCTCATCTGATTTAAGTATCGAATTCTTGGCAGAACAAACCTCGAACTATTCAGGTTCAGATCTTAAAGAGTTTTGTAGAGTAGCAGTCATGAATCCGATCAAAGAGTATATGAGATTAAGAGGAGGTGATAAATCAGCTATGATTGAAGCTAGTCAAACAGTTGAGTCTTTTACTACAAACCCATCATAATTCGAAAACTTGAGGTTCTGATGAGAGGTTTTTTGTTTGGGGGTTTTACAGGAAGTCGAATTGAGACCGATCGGTTTAGACGATTTTCCTTTTGATAGATCTTTGAGTTCTAAAACTATTGCTTCGGAACCTTTAGATTGAAGTGTCTCAGGTTTTCTTTTCTTGCATTTTTTGTTGAACGGTTTGGGTATATGATATCTCTAGAAGTGTATGATTCCTTTGATGGTGTTTTTGGTCTTTCAAATACACTATATCATGTGTGATACTATTTGAAATCGTTCTTTTGTTGGCTTTTCATTCGATTTTGTGGGGGGGGGTTTTCGGGGTACAAATTAAAACAAAATCGACGTGATTGTAATCTCTACATCATTCTCTGAACTTTCTTGTTGATTTAATTTTGATCACCTTTCTTTTTTTTGGTTCGAACGTGATGAAATACCATGCACGCATAGATTTTTTCAGAGTTTGGCAAATTCTGTCCTCGTGTCCTCATCCTCAGTGTATTGCTTGTATTGGCCAATGCAGGAGAGTTGAAGCAAACTGCTCAATGTCATCTTTGTAGTTATTTGTGCATAGGGGGCCAGCATGGAGTTTAGAGAGACGCCCCTGCTTGGAAGAACAAGTGATTTGAGTATGACAATGATCAGTATGGAAATGAGATATTGGGTTCTTTGATGCATTGAGATACAAATCACCACATGTTTGTAAGTCTGAGTATCATCAGTAAGCATGGGAAATGATTGGTTTTTGAAGATCGTGTGTGGTCTAGGCATGGTGAATTTTCTTAAAAAATTGGATGCATATAGAAGAGTGATTTGTGAGTGATTTATTATTGGAGCGTGATTGATTTGTATCACTTCAAGGCCGTATCACATAGAGATACAAGGGGAGGTATCTTTTGTGAACACTGTAGATGATTATCTGACTTGTCAGTGTCCCTTGAAGTTGAACATGATTCTTACATTATGGTCTGAGAAGGAGAAGAATCCCACATCAGTGTCAAATTGCAAAAAAGTCAAAAAGGACTTGAAAGAATGCTTATGTAGATGATTGTATTTCTAGTTGAGCTTGATTGGATTATAAATGAATAGGGAAATTGGAATAATAATGATTTGAGAGCATTTCTGAAGTTGAAACCACTTTGTAGACCCATAGTATCTTGTAGGTAGAGTGCAACAGTAAGTGTTCATCATAGCATCACAGAAAGTTGTAGAAAGCTTGATGTAGATTAAATGCCAATTGCTTGACTTTTCTTGGCAAAATTGGTTAAGCCTTTTGAAATATATTGTCATATGCAGCTTGAGGCGCTAACGTATCCTGAAAATCTAGACCTCAAGATACCTATGAGTCCAATATGAGAGTCAATGTTGAAAAAGGGAT
This sequence comes from Melampsora occidentalis, assembly GCA_002157085.1. Lineage (NCBI taxonomy): Eukaryota > Fungi > Basidiomycota > Pucciniomycetes > Pucciniales > Melampsoraceae > Melampsora > Melampsora occidentalis. The sequence continues at coordinate 7,886 of KZ149515.1, read as the reverse complement.
GAAAGTGATTGTAAATCCCTCACCAATACACTATAGGCACAGACAACACTGTACTATATGAGGGTTGGGATTTCACATCAAAAGTTTTCTCAAGGATACAAAATGCTTTAAAGGAAAACCATATTATTTGTTCAGCTTTCATTTAAAGAGAAAGTCTTCTGGAAGAAAAACTCTCTGATCTGATTCTTAGTGTGAATTTTCCTCTGATCCTCAAGATCTGTGGTTTTTATATTCTGACCAGATTGTGGATATGCATTTTCACGCAAAATGATAATCACAGGTCTTTGGCTAAAACATCTGCAGGCATGCCAGCCAAATCTTAGCTGAACACCAACAGTGCCCTTGGAGAGCGCCCTAGACGTCGGGGGCTCCAACAAGTACAACGGCTTGCCTTTGTACTCTTGAGGGCCCCCGACGTCTAGGGCGCTCTACACGAGCACAGTGACCTTATGAGATTTAGGTATGACAATCATTTCAAATACACTGTGTCTGAGTGGTACTCGCTCGTCGACGAGAGCACACGACTTCCCTTTACACAGGCACGGTGATATATCTGGCCCCCAAGCTTAAAGGCCTGCAGATAAACTCCACAACTCCGAGGCCTTTTCTCCAGCACGACTTGAACCTCACCCGGCCAGACACAAGGATTAAGGCCAGAATCATGAATTTCATTGCAAGAGCTCTTACTAAACCAGAACATCACCCTTTATTCCCCATTGTCCAACAGGCGCAGAACTCGAACCCACAGTCACACCGGAATGTCTTTCACCAATTCTTTCAACACGAATTGGGGAAAGAATTCGATGAATTCACCACACAATTGCCAATCGACCCGGCCACCCCTCCAATCAAGCCTGAAAATTTTTCAGCCATCATACAGGACGACGAAGATTTAGCTATAGCAGGCACGAAGATCCTCCGGCACTCGAAAGACCACTTAATCGTGTATACCGACGGCTCACGAATACCAACCAAGAACACTGCAGCTGCTGCGTGGTGTTCTAATACTAACAAATCTCTTGCCCAACACCTAGGCAAGGCACGCCTACATGGCATCTATGAAGCTGAGTACAAAGGTGTACAACTCGGCCTTACCATCGCCCTCCGAACAGCAACCACACAAACTCGCAGGATATCCATCATCCTGGATAACCAATCGGTAATCAAAGACTTGCGGAATTGCCCACCCACCGTCGCCTCGCTGATGGATCGGAAGGAAACCTTCAAGATACTCAGATACATTTCATGCACATTCACACACGCAAGAGTGACAATCAGGTGGTGTCCGGGCCACCGAGGTGTAGTAGGTAACGAAACTGTGGATAAGATCGCTAATGGCTTGGCAAAGCGCGATTTGCCGAGCACTTTCACTTCGACTCCAACCCTTGCAGGCTTCACCACCGCGATCAAATCCTGGTCGAAGCTTGACCAGAATAACTTCTCCCCAGACGACATCAAACGACTGGGACAACAACCTTCGCCAAAACGACACCTCAGAGCTCTCAGCAACCTCCAGAAGCATGAAAGCGCTTCCATCACACAACTACGAGCAAACCACGTCCATCTCAACTCTTACCTATTTAAGCATAACCAGCGTTTTGACCCATTGTGCGACTGCCAACAGGGAGTCGAAACTATTGATCATTTTCTTTTTATCTGCCACAGATATACTAAACAGCGCACCCAACTCATAGCATCAATCAACGAGCTCCAACTCAATGAGACAAAAGATATCCTCACGGTCCCAAGGGCCTTCGAGTGTGTCGCCAAATTCTGCAACTCAACTTGGCGGTTTAAACACCGCTGGGTTTGGGCCAAAATCACCGAAGAGGACACCCCTCAACACATTCCTTATCCTACTGTTTAAATAATTGTACCCACCCTCCTTTAGCGCCACCACATGTATCCCAATAACACTTGTACCACTTTAAACAGCCAGCACGCGTCCTTTTCCCCACAGGGGTTTTTACCGGAGCGGAGCACAAGTAGTTATAGTGCCTGATAGCCTTCGGCTCAGGAGGCACTTTAAGCAATGCAATAAAAAAAAAAAAAAGATAAACTCCATGTGATATCTATTTTTTCTGTTTTTCCAAGTCCTTGTTACGCCTTGCAGGCATCTTTAGACTTAGCCGGAGCGGACCTGCTCAGCCCGGCGACGTATCCGCGTCATCTCTTCCGGGCCGGGTGTTGGTTTTAATGGAGTCTGAAGTTTTTTTGCACTCGCGTGCTGTGTTCTGCATTCTATCTAATTCATGCTTTGAGTTTTTCGTAGCGACCACAGAGTCGGCTCTCTTTCAACGGCAGCAATGACAGCAATGATGGCTAGAACGAGTGACATGAAAATTGAAACGTACTGTCGAGGATTGTTGCGTAGGTGGTGTTTAGAGCAACGCCATATCGCAGTACTCCCGACGGCGATCAAGGCCTACCGATTACTTTGTGCACCACGGTTAGCACATGGTGATGCACTCATCATGTGCAGATCTCGGATCAAGCGAGTGCATATTCCGTTCGAATAGTATGAACTTGGAGACATCTGCTGAGTTCGCTGGACGAAGCGCCCAAAAGGCTGTGTCTCGGCCGGCTAGAAATCTCTCCAGCTTGGAACAGTAGGTGTTCACTGTTAGAGTCACCACTGAGCCCTGGCGGACTCGGTCGTTCTTACATCAAAGGCCGCGGTTTTCAGGGGCGATGTATAGCCTTTCTGTCCTTCGCAATTCTTCCTAACGTCATTGTTTCCAATCTTTTTCAACGTTGCTGCAAGATTGTTTCGCGTACGCATGATGGCGCATGATCCAGATCAACCATCAAAGGATGAACTTACCCTAATGACTACCTGATGAAGATATTTCCTGATCAATAATTTGTCCCGTCAGACTCCCAAATATGGGTAGGATGATACACCTGAACAAAATGTGGCTTGTGAAGGTGACCCTGGCTGACGTAGGACCTGCGACGCGCATATGAAATTTGAATCCTGAAAGGACACTGATCAGGAGAATATGGGTCCGATGATTTTTTCGGACGCTTGAAGTCGACAATTAGCACTCAAGTTGACCAATGCTACCTGTGTATGTACTCCCTTCTTGAGTCATTGTCATCTAGATGAGCTACTGATCATTTTGTAAAACTTTCCCTTCCTATGCTGAAGGTCAAGCACTTCGGTCCCGCCAGATTCGGAAAAGCAGTTCATGCGAGCAGATTTGGATGCAATTCTCTGAAACCTCAGCACGCTTGGCCTCGCTTGGTCGTGAGGGGGCCACATGGCGTAAGGCGTTCGGGTCTCAACTAGAAAGTACCCTAGAAAGATACATCACCCACGAAGGATTCAGCCACACCTGAGGAAGCGTCATGTACACAGATTATCTGACGCCAGTGTATCAGATACAAGCTTTCTTCCGGCTTCTTCGCGACAAAGAAAGGGACTACGATTCATTTGCATCACCGCCACGCTCGATCTCAGCTGCACGGCTTTGGCGAGCGGACTTAGCTTTGCCGTGGAGGACCCACCTCCTATTGTGAGGCTTTCGATAAACATTAGAAATCACATTCAAATTGAATGGGTGCCGCACCCTCGCTTGTGATCTGTTAATGCAGCGTTACCGTTGCTGACACCACCACCACAACCACAGCGAAAGCCGTGTTCAGATTTGCCGTACTTTTTTCAGCCTTTTGAATCTTTATTCCTTTACCAAACAAGAAGACCCTAACGTACATATTCCGAATCGGCTTCGCAAAACTTCTCTCTCGTTAGCTTCATTTTTGACCTCTTTGCTCTTCTCTCCTCCCCTCACTTAGACCGAAAGCTCCCGTCTCACTCCGAAGTTTCCTCTGAATTCCTCAGCTCTACTGCTTCTACATTCCTGTTTCTCAACGTCTCTTCCTAGGCACTTACTTCATACCTCGTCTGCGTCCTTCTTACTAATTGCGTAATCAAATTCCAGGCCACTTTGAATCTTTTGTGATGTTGCAACACTGCTGTGAGTTCAAGTCTTGATGCTTCACCCGTGTATGGTCCAAGCTGATGCTTTAGTCTTCGTTTTCTGATGTGGCCAGCCTACGTGAGTCTTCTCCGCCCTTCCTTTGCCTTACAACAAGCGCATTATTGATATCTTCTCCACTTCCCTTTTATGGTGGGTTTGTAATTCCCAGAATCAAACGTAAGTCTTGTCTACCTCGTCTAACTCTCACTGCATATCTCCCATTGTGTTAAGCGACACAATAGATCTCGCTAGAGAATATTTGCCTAATGGAGTGCTAACTAACCAAACCACCTATAACTTTTCATCACATTCTAATATCAGTGGTCTTCCCGTTTTATCTGTGCGTATATATGAATCACACTTCGACTTATCTAGCCCGGCGCATCGCTAACGCATCCAATCCTAACCCCAATCATTTTGAACCTAGCAGCATCCGTACGAATACAACGAAGGAAATAACGGCAATCAACCCCCTCTCAATGTCGATCTTAACATCCAATCTCAACAATCCGCTCTTTCTCATCCCACAAATCATGCCATTCCACGTTCGGTCGGCGGACACTCGAGCCTGTTGCATTCCACAGCTCCAATCGAACATGGGATCAACCATCCACATCAGTATCCCTTCTCCCCCATACCCATCTCTCATCAGCAATATTCACCAAACTTAAACTATTCCACAAACCATATTTACAATCGGCCAGAAAATGTTGGTTACCTGCCGAACAGTCCCAACATGCAGCCTGTTCAGAGCTGCCCAGGGATACCATACATCTCCAAGACTCATCAACATCACGCGAATGCACGTCGATCTACGCCCTTATCGCCCCACAACGAGCTAGTCCCAATCTCCAATCATTCGCGAGGGGACTCGACTTCAGGCCCTTCGCGCATCATGTCTCCGGTACAACCTAAGAATGACGTGGTTGATGTTTCAGATGGTATGCAGTCGCTTCAGATTGGCAGCGAAGCCGCTGACGTCAAAGAGTCTGGTCCACCAGCCTCGAGCACTGTGAGTACCTGTACCTTGCTATGTTATATCCCTCCTCTCTAACATGTCCCATTTCTTCAGGCTTTCATCAGCAAACTTTACCATCTTTGTTCCCACGATGATTACCACCCTTACATCGTACGTCAGGCATCAGACTCATGACCATGAATATGCCTTACTAATCATCTACTTCTGTAGAGATGGAATGCTGCCGGTGATGCTTTCGTCCTAGCGCATGGTAAGTCGAATATCCCGCTACACTTTGAGCTTCTAACGTCTGACGCGATATCTTTCCACACAGCCAACGTAGAATTTTCCTCAGTCATCTTGCCAAGGTTTTTCCGTCATAATAATGTGTCCTCCTTTATTAGGCAGTTGAATGTGAGTCTTTGAGCTCATTTATTCCAACAACACCGACCTGCTCGAATCGTTACTGACACTGTACAATTCAGCTTTATAACTTCACTCGGCTACCCACCATCAAACTTCTTGATACAATAGATAAAACCTCTAACCCTTCCCCAGCTTGTGCCTATTCAGGTTTCTCACATCCCAACTTCCAGCGTGGTGATACTGGCTCCCTGAAGCTAATCAAGCCAAAACCAAGTAAAAGCAAAGCGGCTCGAAAAGCCTGTAAAGACGCGAGCTCAATTGAAGACAAACACAAAGGTTGTCGTCGGAGCACACCTGCCAAATCAAAGATGATGTGACGATTCCTTCTTGACTTTTTGAGTATTCATGTGCTTCTTTCTACTCTAGCTTTTTTTTCTCCTTTGATCAACACATCTGTGAAAACATGTTTTCTGCTCTCTTTTTCTATGTATTCTTTTTGATTTTATTTTGTAAACGGAAGTAAGAAGGAAGATCTACAGTGATAGAGGAAGAACGAGAAGGATTCAGGTTTATCTCACGTTTCGTACACGTTTGAAGTGCGTTTGTTTATGTGTTTGTTTATGTTATGTTCTCTTTTTTGGATGGTCTTGCGTTGAGGACAAGCTTTGTACCTCAGTATCCTTTCTCGTGTTTTTCACTATCAATCTCCTTCAGTCAATGGCGAATGAATGTGTTTGTGATCTTTCCATTGCTTTGTCTTACGCGAGTCATTTTTGATGATTCAAGTGTTGCAGTACCATGCATGAAGTTACAAATTTAAACAGATGGAATCTTTCGAGGGTCTTCAACCCAGCAGAAGTCCCCAAGACTCGGTCTGTGCTTCTCGCGCATGATGTTGAGGTTTGCAAATCATGCCACATAGTATCGCGCCATGAACCCCCAAAATTCAAAATTCGCCTGGTGCAGGTTTTCATTTTCCAAACAATGCTCTCATCGTGTAAGGCGTAAGAAGTCTTTACTTATTGATGAGATGTAAAGGTCAGTAAGATGCACTCTTGTTTCCGTAGCCATTTCTGCTATCTGTGGAGATCATATCTCATTATGAGGGTGATCGGGTTGTAAGTTGCCTCAACTTCAAGGGCCTGATAAAAGATATGAACGTAGGTATTTCGGTTATCCCAGAGTATAGCATACCGATGGTATAACAAGATCAAGGGAAGCGAGGAAAGTCAAGGTCTTTCGGTACAGGAAAAGGATCGTCAAATATTCCGGTGGGTGCCTTTTGATAAAACGGTCACTCAAAGGGTACATAGCGTGGGGCAACTGCTTTCACACTACAAAGGTAAGGGTGGATTTAACTGCTTCAAACATGTTTCAA
>KZ149508.1:21270-32045 GCA_002157085.1 Melampsora occidentalis | reverse complement strand
TATGTCATAACTAAGAGAGATCACATTTCCAATACACTCTATTCGTCATGACCAACATTCCCCCCTAACTCGAGCATTCCCCAACAGCAATCTGACCACAACAACGCTCAAAAGCATCAACAGCCAGCGCTTTGGTGAGAAAGTCGGCAGGCATTTGAGTAGTAGAAACGTGAGATGTAACAATGTTCTTCAAACTAACTTGATCACGAACAAAATGATAACGGACGTCAATGTGCTTAGAACGTTCATTTATAAGAGGCTCCTTCGTTAAGAACACAGCACCCCGATTATCGTTAAATAATTGAATGGCATCACCGACGGAAGAAAGAGAAACAGCTGAAACCGGTAAATCAAGATCGGTGAATAATAATTTGAACCAAATAGCTTGTCGAGCACAATCTGATATAGCCATATATTCAGCCTCAGTGGTTGACAAAGCAGTTGATTTCTGACGACGACTTCTCCATGAGATGACAGCATTACCAAAGGTAAACACAAAACCAGTAACAGACCGTCGATCAGCGATGTCATTTGCGTAATCGGCATCGGCATAACCCTTCAAGTCGGCCGGAAAAGTGCCATTAAAAAGGATGCCACGATTGAGAGAACCCTTGATGTATCGAACCAAATGTTTAGCTGCCTTCCAGTGTTCAAAAGTGTAGCAGGAGTTGAAACGAGAAAGTTGGCTAACAGCGTAGGCGATATCGGGTCGAGAACTAACAGCTGCCCAATTCAAAGTACCAATGAGAGATTGATATGGAAGATGGGACACAGTCGAAACATCTTCAGGAGACCCGAGTCGAAGCTTAAGACCAGGAGGGAAAGGGATTTGAGCCGCGTTTAAGTCGTCCATTCCAAATTTGTCAAGCATGTCTTGAAGGTAGTGAGATTGGTCAAGAAAGATAGCACCGTCATCGTGATAAGTGATACGCATACCGAGATGGAGAGTTGGACGAGCTTTCCACTTGAGTTGATAAGACTTGAGAAGATGAAGACGAAATTCCTCAGTAAGGCTTTCAGAGGAAGAGACGATGAAACCATCATCAACATGCATGTGAAGAAAAATGAATTCACTGCCACGACGAAAAATGAAAAGGCAATTATCGGCTTGAGACGTCTTGAAACCAAAGGCAAGCAACTTCTTTCTTAAATCATCAGAAAAATCCCTAGCACCCTGACACGTTCCATACAAAGATTTACCCAGCTCCCAAACCATTTCTTCACAACCTGGTTGAACAAAACCCTTTACTTGATGAATATAGACTCGCTCCTTCATAATACCATGCAGAAAGGCAGTCATAATGTCGAATTGGTATACCTTGCATTTGAGATAAGCAGCAATAGCGAGAAGGAGACGAAAGGTATCGGACTTGCCGACAGCTGAATAAGTATTGTGATAATCGATACCTTCGACTTGATGATTTCCGAAACATACCCATCTTGCCTTGTATTTGATAACAGCTCCATTTTCATCACGCTTCTTCTTCAGTACCCACATACCACCAATAACTCTAACACCATCCGGACGAGGAACCAGCTTTCCAACATTATGAGCGTTCAAAGAATCAAACTCGGCCTGCATTGCTTTCTTCCATTTGTCAGCATCGGATGCTTCCATAGCCTGCTTATAAGTAGGTTCATCGTCTGAGTCTAAACCAGCATGATAAGCGAAATTACCAAGTTTATCAGGCTTACCCTTTGATCTGGTAGAGCGTCGTACAGTCGTAGTAGTTGCTTTACCAGCATCGGACGAAACGAACGGAGAAGATTTCGGCGTTGTAAGAGGAGATTTGATCGTAGGTCGTGCAGGGGACCCAGAAGACGACAAAAGTAAGGGACGAAGAGCAGGACTTCGAATAGGAGATCTAGTAGAAATAGATGAATCAATAGCAACAGTCGGAGATAAAACAGGAATAGTAGGAGGACAAGAGACGATATGAGGAGGAGATAAGGAAATATCAGAACCAGGATCGTGGAGTAAAAGGAATTTAGAGGAGTCTGTTGGAGGGTTTAAAGAAGAAAAAGGAAAAGAGTCCTCATTAAATAGAACCGCTCTCGTGACGACTACCTTCCTTTCCTGGATATCCCAAATCCTGTAAGCTTTGGCCCCCAATTCATATCCAACAAGAACACCTTCCTTTCCCTTCAATCCTAATTTACCCACATTTTGTACACAAAGAAAAATAGAAGAGCAACCTAAAGTGCGCAAGAAGGAAGGATCCGGGTCGTGCGCACCCATACTGAGAAGATATTGATTCCATACGATTAAAGGGGATTGCATTTTGAGAAAAGAATGTGGCGATTGATTCAATGTGAAAGCTACACCCAAAGAAATCTCGGCCCATAGATGGATTGGTAAAGATCCATGAGCCAAAACACAACGGATCCTCTCAATTAAACTCCTGTTGTACCTTTCCGCAATAGAGTTATGTTGAGGTGTGTAAGCTGGACCCTGCTCCAGCGTAATTCCATGTTCTTCGAGATAAGAAAGAAAACTTGAGGAGCGATATTCCCCTCCCCTATCAGAATGAAAATGTTTGATACGAGTATTAAACAGTAACTCGACACGCGTCTTGTATTTAACAAAAGAGGAAAAAACATCTGATTTGGATTTAATAGGAAAAATCGTAGTGTGTCTTGAGAAATCATCTATAAAAGTAACTAGATACCTAGCCCCTCCAACATAAGCGGGAAAAGGGCCTACAACATCTGAATGTATTCGATTTAAAGGCACAGACGAAGCAGGAAAATGTGATGGAAAAGGAGGCTGAGCAATCTTTGATTTTTGACAAACAACACAAGATGAAACAGAAGTAGCAGAAGAAAGAGAAATAGAACCACTGGAAGCTAATTGTTTAATCGCAGAGAAGTGAAGGTGACCTAAACAATAATGCCAGCGTTCAGCCAAAGCAGAATAAGCCAAAACAGGAGGAGACAAGCGAACCTTGGTCTGCCATAAGGTGTCATCACTAGTTTTCTCACAAACAAAATAACCACCACCAGGTAAACCAGAGACCGTAAGACTATCAGCAGAACCCGAGAAAAAGGCACCAGAATCACAGATTTGACTGATAGATAATAGGTTGACGTTCATAGTCGGAACAAATAATACATCCGGAATAAGAATATCCATAGACGAATGCGTGACCTCAGAGAAACCAGGAATAACAATTGACCCGACATGAGTCGCGAATTGTTGGCCAGCAGAGATACCGGTAATACTGACAGGTGCAATAGAACGCATGTGAACAAACATATTTTCATCAGAAACCATACTTCGCGTTGCGGCAGTGTCGGCAAGAATAACACCGGAAGGGAGATCAACAGTTGAAGCCATATAACCATGCGCCGAAAAACCAACATCCGGAAAATCATCGGCCATAACGATTGGATCAAAAGCAGCAGTAGAAACAGCATAGGCAGGAACTGAAACAGGCGCCGACTTCTTTGCCAGATGAGCGGCCTCGATAGCCAAGTATCGTCGAGCGAGCTCCGCGTCAGTAGATGCGTTACTAGTAGTGGCAGTGGCAGCAGCAGCGGAGGCAGTCGAAGCAGAGGCAGAAAACTTAGCACGTCGCTTCTGATTGATCTGAGTGTTGCAGTGTCGATTAGTGTGAGTCAATCCTTTGTGATTCTCAAGCATGCATAAATCATTTGGTCCAGGGCCTATCTTGCGATGAGTACCAGCGGTAGGAACAGAGACAGAACGTGACATGAAAGCTGAAACAGGCGCAGGTTGAGCAGAAGATGATTGCTTGGCAGTTTCGAGGACGAGGCGATCCAAGACACCATTTACCGTTAAAGTCGACAGATCAGAGTAAAAAGGTGCCATAAGATAATCGAAATCCTTTCCAAAACCATTGAGCAAGAAGATCGCTAATAACTTAGATGATAAAGAGATGTCCTTGTCATCAGACGCATACTGAGCAAGTTGATTATGCAAGTTACGAATACGAGTAATAAAATCAGTGAGAGACTGGCTGGAATCGTAGCGAGCATTGGCGATTTCACAGATGGTAGCGGCTGCAAGAACACCACCGCTACTGCCATGTGCCTTGGCGAGTTTGTTGTATGTGATTTTAGGAGTGTCCGTAAGCTCAATCAAAGCATCATTAGTATCATCTAAAGAATTGAGAATCAGTTCCAAAACACGTCCTTGTTGGCGTTGATAGACTGCTAGTTCCGTAGGATCAACAGGAGGATTATCGGCAGTGAGGAAAGAAAGTAAGCCACGAGTCTGCAAGGCGAAATGTAGCCGCTTGTTCCAGTTGGAAAAAGTACCGGCAGTCAATTGAGGAAGCTTGATACGGTCATTGTCAGAGACAGCAGGAGTCGCCATATCGTGAACTGAAGAAGAAGAAAGGTCCTCCGCAGAATGAAAAACGCTACGTTTGACGGTAGATGTTGAGGAGCTTGAAGAGGTAGAACCAGCGGTAACAGATTCGGTGGTGATAGGAGAAGAAGGCAACTGTTCACCAGACATAGTGGTAGAACAAAAGAAAGTGGCGTCCTAAGGAGAATAAGAGAAATCGAGAAAATATCGATTTGTATGACGTAAGAGATAATCCGTGGATTTACTCGAGAAAAGGGCTCATAACCTATGAGTCAATCACGAATAAGCAAATACGTCGTAAGTAAGTTGAGTTGCTTATTGAGTGAAAAAGTAACAAGTTTGAATAGATGAGATTTTATTTCGACACACAAAGAAACAAATCATATGCACAAAAGACAAGAGAAATATTGATGATAATAAAGAGAACATTGAGAAAGCTTACCTATGAGTCAATCACGAATAAGCAAATACGTCGTAAGTAAGTTGAGTTGCTTATTGAGTGAAAAAGTAACAAGTTTGAATAGATGAGGATCAAACTTGTTGGGACTCATAGATAGCCTTTATAGAAAAAGACACACGCACTGCTAAGAGTTAAAAGAAAACATGACAAATAGAGAAACATATCCAATAAGCACCATGGCAACAATACAAATATCAAGTGAAAACATATGTCATAACTAAGAGAGATCACATTTCCAATACACTCTATTCGTCATGACCAACAGATAAGGGGAAGATATGCTTATTGTGGCACTTCTTTGATGGGTGGTTACAGATTTTAAAGAAAGTCTTTTGTGTGTGCATGTTGACATGCTACAAGGATATTTACATGGTGAGAGTTTGGTGACTCTCAGATTAGGCACAGGGGGCTGATCTGAGACTCAGAGTGAGGCAGCGACCCCACTGAGACCTTGTATAAGCTCTGATGGCTAAGGTATGTTGTCTCCTTTTACATACTTTTTATTTGGGATAAGTAAAAAGTATCCCAGTCTTTGAGCGCCGTCAAATACAACTGAAAAAACCTATCATACCAATCAGAAGCCCAGGTCTGCACAAGTTGTGATATACAAAGACACTGTCTTGTCCAAACTCATCCAAGTCACTGCTGGTGTCCTACGGTGTCTTGTCAAGTCTTTCATTGGTGGTGCCAAGGTAGGCCATATATTTCTCCAAGTTCATACTTATCAGCTACAAGGAATGGTATTTTTTCACAGACAAAAGGGGTTCATGAATTTCCCTGAAGCAAAAGCGACCAGGTATTCAAAAAACACCTGAAAGAAGAAATTGTGCAGATAGGCTTCAATTATTTTGTTGCATAGAAAATGGCATTTGTAAGCAGTATATTATCAAGTTATGAGAGTCTTATATTAGATGTGACAATTCTTGAAGTATATATATAAGTTGAGAGGGGAATAAATATACAGCCCCCTGTAGGATATTATGACCAAATCCATCATATATACCTCAGATTAAAGAACCTGAGGCATTTATGGTGGTAGTGGCAGTGCGGCATATGTAGGACCTGATCTGATTTTGTGTGTACATCTTGAGAGTGATTTCACTCAATATTTTCCTCCTAATTATCATACAAATAGTAACATTGTCTGCCTTTTTGAAAAAAAACAGTCTTGACCCCAACAACAACCAGGGTCTCCAGGGTAATCATGTGATATAAGCAGTGTTTTCTGACTTGGCAATAATCTTGGTCTCCAACGCACAATCATAGCAGACCACAAAAAACCGGGCCTTTGTTGCCGCCCACACACTGATGGCACTCAAATTGCCACACTGAGTTTTAAAAAATTCTCACCTGGGCCCTTTCCTCAAGCCATATCAAGCTACAACCTTGAGAAACAGCATAATTCTGATGTGTCTACAGGGCAAGACAGGGCACAATCATGTTGCACATAGTATGAGAGCAAAAAGATGCTGTTACTTTTGTTTTAGCGTGGGCAGATACAAAGCTGTGCAGACTGCAACACCAACTTTGCATGTGGTGCTCTGTGTCTCTTGGGTTGTGCTTGATGATGATTTTTTGCATGCTCATGACTTTGTTATTGGTGCACTGCTTGCGCCTGGGACATTGGTGGTGTAGTGTTGAAGAAATGGTGTTAGTCCATGCTGTGTCAAGTTGTGACTCTGTTTGCAAATGATAGATTGTGAAGATGTGGTTGCCTACTCACTCAAAAGTTAAACCCTTGAGTTTGATCAATCTTCACCAGTACATATATCTTCATTGGCAACAAACCATATGCTCAATTCATACATCTCCTATTTGTGATAGCATTTAAACATGTGGAATGCCTAGTATTGGAAATGGGGGGTTCAGATCCGGTTGAAGCTGGAATTGCACATATTAAGAAAATCCAAAAAGTAATAAAGGCAACAGTATTTATGAGAGGAAAGCACCTGTATCTCACCCATTTATGAGTCAAATCACAAAGAAGCAATACGACATAAGTAAGGAATTTGCTTATAGTGACAATAAGACAAGTTTGAATGGATAAAGATCAAACTTGTCTGGACTCATAGGTAGCTATATATAATAAAACACATTATAGCCAAGAGTTAAGAAACACACACATGAGAATAGAAAAACATATCAAATAGGACAAATATCAAAATAGAAACCATGAAAACATTTCAAATGTTCAAGGATAAAAAATGAGCACACATAGAGATGATATCACAAATACGTGAACAATGAGATCATATTTCAAAACAAAGATTATGTATACCTATTCAAAATACCAAATAACAACACCATGTGCATCAGATGCAAAACCAGAGGAAGACAAGTAAGTGCAAACTGATGGTGCTATCTTTATAAAAGTGTGATATTACTGCTCCAGGTGATTTATACCATCATCTAAAAAGCCTTTGGACCAGAAGATAAATCAAAAGCGCCATTGAGAAAAAGGTCCACGTGGTAATTCTCGGACTGGAAAGCCAAGAAAGTCTGAGGAGCCTAGTTTGCTCAAGGCTATGGAATTGAACCAAGATTTCAACAAATGAATAATGCATAGTGTTGGAAATATGTTCTTGTCCAAAAGTCCACATATAGTCTGGAACATATCTTCAGGTATGGTCAGGTCAGGTCTGATGAAGAGCTTGATTTTCAAATCATTCAATGGATTTTTAATGTGGGGACTGAAATCAATTTCTTTCCATGTACAGAATTCCTTCTTCAGAAAGTTCCATGCATTCTTGATCAATTTTTGTAATTGGTCCTCATTCAAGTGTTTTTGATTCAACAATACTATTGTACCAATAAAAGCAACTGAAATTTTGTACTCAGCTAAACTGACAGCTTTCACAATCAGGTGTAGATGTAATTGATGATCCTCATTTTCAAAGCTTTGTGCTTCACCGTTCAGAATATTGGGATGATGGATTTCATTAGCCCTCTTGTATGAGCTCAAAACACATTGAAGAAGATCCTCAAAGAATATATGAACGTCTTGACAAAGGTCTCTTCTAGTAGGTGTATGAAATTCTGCAGCATTTGAACTCAGTTCCCAGACTGTGCGTGGTTCATTTTCCTGCCCCTGCAAGTACCAATTTTTTCTTGAAAACTGCTCAGGGCCCCAAAATGAATGGTTCCTAATTCCAAACCTCCCATAGAGCCCACCTTGGATTGAGCTGGTTTCAGTTTTGTACACTTTGACTATCTTTGTTAAATGATTCTGTAGAGATTCCACTGGTATCTTTGATTTACCTCCAGTAATATGAGACCATGTCATTGCAATTGAATGAATCATTGGCAATGGTATTTTTCCTAGTTTTTTAATCTGACCTAAGTATGTCAGGTGAAAATCAGGATTCACTGAGGAATGGCAATAGAATCTGGGTTTCTTCCTAAAGTCAAATTGCTTAAGCTCTACCATATTCCAGCCACTATAAAATTTTTGAATGAATTCCCAACCATTGTGGAGTAGATATTCAATATTATGAGTACCATGTTCATTGACCTCAAAAACTCTTAGAAGACCAAGGAATGACATTGCAATGCATTGCCCTGCATTTTTTACAGCTAACTTCACAGCTTCAATCTCTTGAGAACTACCTGAATTTTTTGCTTTGATGTCATGATATATCTGGTGGAAGAATTCATATATCTGATAGCACAGTGTTGAAGACCGGCCAACAACGAGTTCCCCAATTCTTTGCAGAAGAACTACAGCATTTCCAGACTTGCCACAAGCTTTGTTCATAGAAAGAGCTTTTGCAGGTCTGGCAAAAAATTTCTTGTTTTTCAAGAGAGTTCTATCACTTGAAGGAATACATATCTTCTCAATTTCTGTTCTGACTTCCAACAGTTCATGTGGATCCTGTCCTGAATTTCTCACATCACCAGCCTTGTCTTGTAGCTCCTGTTCTAGTGTGGAATCATGGTCAAAATCTTTCCTCATAAAGTTTTGCCATACTTCTGGATTACTCATCTGTGATTCAGACATTTGGGAAGATTCAACTTCTGGAGCCATACAAAAGTGCGGGTTGAAGTTTGATATTCCATCTTGATCTTCTGTTGAAAAGCTGCAACTTTTCAAATTGCCAGTGTATAAATCTCCAAGTGGGCTACAATTTGACGCTTCTTGAGTCCCCTTCACCATTTTAGGAGTATATTTCCCCATCTCCCTCCCCAGAGACATGACTGGAGATAAATTATCTGTTGGTTCCAATGATTTATGATATATGTGCTGGTGAGGTGAGGCAGATTGAGGTTTCATAACTGTCAACTTCTCCTTCCCACTGAGAGTTGTTACATACTGTGGACTTGTGTCTGGAGGTATCTGCAAGCCATGCCTTGTTACACTTGTAGGCCCAGGAAAATTTTCTGAGTTGTAATCCATTTGATTGAGTGGCCACATGTATTCATTCATGGACAGTGGGTGCTTTTGGATACCAGGTACTTGGGGGCTATAGAGATTGTTATGGATTAGGTCATCCTGATGTTCCAATGACTGTCCTGATACAAAATGCTGTGCGCTATCTAGATATTGTGGCTTTGTAAAAATTGAGTACGGATTCATCCCAGTTGTCTCTCCCATATTCTCCAAAACTTTTTCAGGATTCTTGAGTTGCTTTGAAAGAATGCTGGATTGTGGTGGTATATCTTCATGCCTGTGTGGTCCAGGAACATTGTATTGATTTCTTGGGATTTGATCCAAAGTGGATATCTCTTGCTCAGATATCTCTGGTAAAAGGTAATCAGCAGGATAATGCAACTGCATCCAAGAAGGATCTGATGAAGCACATATTGGATCTTCTATTTCAGCTCTCCATTGTAGCCCAGAACATATGTGAAAAGACCAAAACTTCAGAGCAACTGCCAGAGAGAATTTGAATAGAAATGAGGTCCTGGACATTCTTGAATCTCAATAATAGTGTTGAATCTTGTATTGTATTTGCTAAAACCTGACTGATATCCAAAGGTATAAAGTTTAGGAAATTGATATGATGTAATTCAAGACCAAAACCTGCAGTGATAAATCCAAATATATTACAAGTGAGGAGTTCTTCAAATTTACCCAAATGAGACATACAATGCATCTAACAGTTTCTCAGTGTCATATTGATGTAAACTTCAATTCAATTTGAATTGTATTGATTACAATCTGACCATTCACTGTGGGAATTTTTATGTCGCACGTCAAGGTGCATACACAAAGATTTCTGAAAAATATTTGAAAGACTTGTTGTAGAGTTCAGCCCCCCTGGTGCTCTAAGCCTTTGTTCAAAGATAATAAAAGATACTAGGTGTTTTAATACAACACCCTATCCTTTGTTGAAAATTCACGGAGTAAAAACAGGTAAAAACAGGTAAAACAGGTACAAACAGCCCTCTTGACAAGGGGTGTCTATATGGTTACTATGCAGATCTCATCAGAGGCTCTTATTCACCTCTATCAAACACTTTTGGTGCATGCACGTTGACATGCTACACAAAAATTTACATGGTGATCGTGGTTCCCCCTGGTGTCAGTGGGGACTCACTGAAACCATCATACCTTGTGTACCAAATCTCAAGATGTCAGAAAATATTTTTGGAGACATGGAAAAATCATCAAGGAAGTAAACTTATGGGACACTTGCTCCAAGTAGGTGGTGCCTTGTTGAAGTGGAATCTAAATAGTCCATTAGGAGAGATAGTTGCAATTGGTTTCTGGAAATTGTGATCTTACAAATCCTATATAAGGCAATATAGCAACAAAGTTCTTTGAAATACTTTGTGTCTTTTAGAGGAAATAAGAATCACCTTGTGATCAAGAATATAGAGAAGTGGTGATCATAGCTGAAATGATACACCAATCTGGTTTTTTGTGCATATATGGTGCCTGGTTTAAGTCGTTGTGGCAAGTAGTCCAACTCACACATGTTAGGGGGGGGGTTGACATCCAGTTGACCCTGGTCATAGTAGGTGGGAGATTGCAGGCTCAGG
>KZ149508.1:10990-21220 GCA_002157085.1 Melampsora occidentalis | reverse complement strand
CCCCCCCCCAAAGAAACCTATGGACCTCATAATAAGACCTCTGTAAAGAGATTATATGACTGCAAGAAGTTAAATTTACTAATATTAGGGGGTGTCAAGTTTGAGCTTTTTTACAGTTTTTACCGTAAAAGTTTACTCCTGCTGTAGCATAATTTTACACAAATTTTATGCAAACGGGAGAGGTTCTATGTATCCTGTTTGTGTAAAACGTAAATAGCTAAGTTTACAATTTGCAATCAGCAGCCCCAACTTGACGGGTTCACTCTTGGAACCAGGTGGGCTCAATAGTGGATGCAAGGACAACCTTGCATCCTCTTCCAGGCTCTTTTGGCATTCTGGGTGGATGATAACATAACAACTTTGCCGTTTCGTATTTTTTTTTTGTTGTAAAAAAACAAACTTGACAGCCCCTATTACCTTGCAATATAATAATTTAAAATACTCATCACACCCTAGATACAGCTAGTATGAGTGGATGGTGTGGGAGGCTCCAGCATATGAAAATCACACAGTTAAAAGAAAGAAGCATAGTTACGAGGCGAAGGAATGCACAAACAATGTCGTTGTTACGTTTCGTTATACTTCAGGGCGAAACGTACCCTAACCTATCTTACCCTTAGACCTGCGATACATGTCTGATACATATGGACTGTGCCCAGGGCCTTTCTCTTCATCATCCTACTGCGATATTGCTTACGTTCAGCGGCCCTGGCTCCTATAAGTCACAAAACATAGCACGGCTCTCCCTCTTCACTGAGAAACCCTGTTTCCGCTCAGACGCGCTGAGTACTATGGAACGCACAATCGAGAATGGGACCCTTCTCCTTACTACAACCGACGCTGCTTCTCTAAGATGCGAACGATTTGGTCCCATGTCGTTGAACTTCACGTCAGTTGTACCCTGACATTGTGTTATAAGGCTCGGCAGATGATGCTAGATTGAAGTGAAACCAATTCAGGTCCCCGTGGAACCCCATTCTTCCAGGTAAAATTTGAGGTATCATATCGAATCGAGATGAGGGTGCAACAGGGTCTCCTCCCAATCCGTTGGATACCAATGGAAGAACACTCCCTTATGGTCGGCAATAACAGAACCTGAATGATTATAAATAGCTATCAGTCATTTCCCTCAAGCTGCCTCTACTCATCAATTTTACTCCACTACCTCACTGACTAACGTATTCAACTTCCAATTCACAAGTACTATAACGAACCCCGGAATTACCAACAGCACAAAAATGTCTCGCCCTGAAGCACGTCAACCATCGCACAGCGTCTGTATCAATTATGTCGGAGAGGCTGGAGAAGAAGTCAGCAGATATTCCTTTACTTTCTGACAAGACTTCATACTGACACCCACGCTGAAGGGCCCGGTTGTAGGGCCAGCGAGCAAAGGATTCATAGCTCACCTTGGCACGATCCTCACCTCAGGAATGAACGTTTCAGATTCATTTTCGAATGCTATCTATCTGTCGTCATATGGTTCATCTGTCGATTCGCTCACTGAAGGGTCATTGTACGGGATGACATGCAAGATGATTGGCACGAATGACCAAAATTACGATCATTTTCACTTTGAGAATGCACACCGGATCAATTTTGGCGCCACGGATAAACTTGGGGAAGGGGTGCCAGAAAATTTAATGGATAAGATCACAATGATTGCCATGGGCATCATCGTCGGGATTGATACTATCAAGGATCCTTTATATAAAGGCAAAACGACGGTCATCGCGACATTGAAACATACGGATTATGATCCATTCGTATGCAATTTTCAATTATCACACGTTTTCATCATACTGACTACTTGCGGACGCCGTCAGACTCGCATGAATGTGAATTGGATGACACAGCATTACATTCCTCCTGTCAGAAACATGGAACGGGCACAAGTGTTATGCGTCTTGGGGCGTGAAGTACAATTCACAGGCGTCATCCGTGATTACGATGCTGACAAATGCATGTGGGCTTCTGAGGTAAGGCCAACGCACAATCAGCATTCATACACGTCTGACATTGGGAATAGGTTAATGCAATTAGTGTTACCAGTGGTCACATCACCAACGCCAAAGCGTCTCCCAAAGCACCAGGCAAGCCGAGTCACAGTAGAATTCCACTCGGGAGGTAAGTAAAATTCAGTCGGTTATGGAGATGGGATTTTTGTCACTGACCACGAATCTCAGTAGTCAATCAAAACGAAGCGCTGCTGGCATCAGTGATTTGACCATATCTGATGCAGAGACTGTTCCGTCCTCGACTCCGGATTACGTTCAACGAATTTATGACACACCCGAGGCTAGCACTTCTACAACAATTGCCGAGAGTTCAAAACCATCAAAGCGAGCACGCAAAGAATAGTTGGACTACATGTGCGATGATTAGATGCTCAGTACGTATTATCCCGTGCTTCGAAGCGCGTGGCTGCTTTTCTGATTTGCATTTTTTCTTCAAGAATCTTTATCTTCGCGGATTCACGCGTCTGAACAACACAGTCTCCACAGGCAATTAAATGAACTCAAAAATCAAAACCGTTATAAAAAATTTCTGCCATTTTGCGTCTTTTTGTTCCTTTGTTGTCCCACTTTAAAAATGTATATTCTCGGCATACGGGGTAACCATCAACGGTGGTATGCTCTTAAGGTCTGGACACTGTACTTAAAACATCAAAAAAAGTTTCTTCTTTCTGTTGTTTCTGATTTGTAAGATTTGTAACATTTGTGTGGGTAGTACTATGGAATCCAACTTGCCACAATCGTTTAAACAACAAAGAATGACGAGAGATTATTTCATGATATGTAATTGCCAAATCACCACACCTAAAGACGAATTTCATACAACAAAATGACTATATTTACGACTGAAATAGGCGGGCCTTACATATACCTCTGATGTACATTTCATTTGTCTGCTAATGCGTTGAAAATAAGTTTACGCTTATCAGAAAAAGAGTTGTTGTACTGTGTCGGCTATTTCATCCAAATTACAGCGGAGCATCGAATTAAAATCTTACGTCTCCGCTGATGACACTACCGAAATGTTATTCACCTGGTTTATTGGCGTCAGACGAGTGCGTTACAATGGACCAACAGAGAGAAAAGGTATTACTTACCGTTATCACCCATGTATTGCTGGCGTCTGAGAAACTCTGGACATAACCTTCGAAATCGAGAATAGTACCTATGCTTAGCAACTCTTCGTGGACCCCCGGCCCTCGGAAAGGATCCCATATATATTTAGCATAAAAATCGACCCAGCACAGATCCTACATAAACTGTGCCTCAGCTTCTGAGTATTCCCAAATTGTATGTCATCACCACTTACTATTGCGTCATAATCACGATGCTTCACAAGAAATATGATATCTTCGAAAGCAGTTCGATTGAACCGATCCTTAATGGTACCACGACTGCGTACCGTGACTTGACTGCCGAGTGTTGTACTATGCCCCGTGATAGATGGCGTCGGAGGTAACAATGTGTAATCAGGGACTAACACCGGAGGGTACTGATGGAAACGAGTCGTTATATTGCCACTGATCTCGAACACCGACCCAGTCTTGAGGACCATGTTGTAGATATCATCGGCGAGCAGCATCATCTTCGGCGGATGACCGCTGTCGTCCATAACTATCGACGCAGCAAATAAGCGACGAAACGTTGCTGCATCGCTCCTACCTTCAATCTGCAGAAAAGGTCAGCTGGGGTGGATTGGGATGCTACTAACAACTCACAAGAGATTGTACACGGATCCTGCAACTGAACTGTACGCCATGTGCATTATAGACTTCGGCAGTCAATGTAGGATAGAAACCACTGATCCACGTCGCTGACATCGTCAAATTGTGAATCTGACAAAATTATTATGAATTAGCTCGAATGGTCGCAATGGAATTATGAGGGTCGACTTTTGAGGGCAGTATGTCTGGAATACGTAGTATTTTAGAATTTGTAGCTGCAGAGAAGAATCTCGGACAGCAAGGAAAATTAGTTAACATTAGTAAGTGAGAGACAAATCAATGCATGTAATACTGAAATTCATGCAGATTCCCAACAATCATGCAGTAATCCAAAGACGCACACTGCTCATCACCGCTTCGACAGACACTCACATTGGTCACGCTTCTTAAGACTAGCGTGCCTGATTCCGGTACATGCTTTGCTCTATACAATCACAACAGAGCGTCATGCGAACGCATCCGATGGCAGACAAACAGTGTAACGTGTTACATTGTTATTAACAACGAAGAAAACAACGAACTTTGGAACGACAATAGTTCCCATTGCCAGCGGGTGATTTGCAATTGGTTGTTGGAACACATCATTTCTACAACATATCATTTTTGGGACCAATTGGCATAAGGACTGATTGTAAATGCACCGAGATATACAATGCATCAAAATATGACCGTCGCAGGAAATGCTTCTGTTGTCTCATCAACGAGCCGCCTTTATCACACGAAAATTTGCAACCTATAATTAAACTGTTACTTAGATGGAACAATGGCATTGGCGCAATGTGAGAGGTAGAACAACTGCTTAAACTTACGGTGACAACAAAACGGCCAGTCGTTTTGTCTTTATAATTGATGTTACCATAGATCCAAATTTCCATACCCTTTTTGTATGATGCCCATTCATGGCAAGCCGGAGTTAAATGTTCGAAGTGGTAATCAATGTCAAACAACGTAGTTCTATGCGTCTGTAAGAGAGTCAGATATTTGATTGAAGATATATGAGCAACAAAACTTACTATAGGATCATGGTAATCATGTTGCATTGTCAACACCATGTTCCACGGGAGCAACAAGCACCCTGGATCGCAAAAGGCGACAGATGTGACGCCGTCGACGCCAGTGAGGGTAGCACGACCCGCCAAATTGCGATACGAATCTTCATATTCCCCAATATCCACCTGAGTGTTGGAAGTATGCTGAATGACGATTGCATCAGTTTCCGGATCGTGGCAAAACGGTCCCGATAAGTTGTAAGAATGGGACATCTGTAATGCTCTTTGGCATGTGATAAAACCAAGTGCAGTACTTGGTTGAACGGAGATACTGCCATTAGGGTCGTTTAATACAAGCTGTACTGAACTTCGGCGCCAACCGAGGTAGCCTTCAGTAAGCTTGATTGACTGAGGAACATGTCAGTGATTATAGTGCTAATAAATGAGAGAATGATATTGAAATGTTGCAAGCGTACTCGGGTCGTGACGGGAACAGTGGCATTGATAAGAGCAGGCGAAGGCATTGATGGCGAACTTATGTTGGGTCGGGTTTGATGAATATTGAGAAGGGGACCCCAGAGGTCGATTGTTTGCCAACATCATGGCAATTTATAGCAGGATTATACGAAGAATGAATGATTGTGTATATTAGACGATTACGTCCCAATATGAGTGTGTGAGGGCAACGCGATGTCGTGGCAGGGTAGAGCCCCCTGAAGACCCGTTTATATTCGTTGTTTTCATGTGCGCTAGATCGTGGAACAACGGCGAAGTCACTTTATTTAATCTGTTTGTAGGATTTGTCGGTTGCACTAAGAAAGTGCAATGCATATAGATGTGCGATTTGACAACAACTGCGCGTGACCCGGGGCTGGATCAAGGCTGTCATGGAGTTACCCCAACGCACTGAGGAAGGTTGTTAGTGTAAGGGTCCGAATATGAAGTGTTGCACTGCTGATATTATGTCAGCGAGGTTTTTGGTATAATCATTAATCATCGTGAAAACGCAGTCAAAACCCTTAAAAAACCAAAGCAGTGGTTACAATCATTAATAAACCGACGAATCGAGGCGAGGGGTTCTCCAATATTGTTGCCACCACCGTGCTAAAGAGAAAGTGTCCCATGAGACAATGACCGAAGAGAAACGTCATTAGACATGATAGAAGCAATGGTATAAAGAATCCGTGAGTTCAACGACCATTGACTGTTTTATCACCTCCCTTTTCAATCAGATTTTTCCTTTGTCCATATTTGACTACATTTTTGATCTCTTTTTTTTTCTGAAGAACGTTCAATTTCTATACCTGATTCATTATTGTTGTGACATCTCATCCAATTCACATTGCTCATATCTCACAACATGTCTACGAGTGTCGTTTATCACACCGTCCAAGCACAGTATACCGGGGTCATCGGTCGGGAAGTACGCGCGGTCGCAGATTTTGACTGTAGAATCCATAACTGATGATAGTGTTTTGCATCAGGTACAGAATGTACGCCTCAATGATAAAGGCTTCATAGCGCATCGCGCAACCGTAAAGGTTCAAGACGCTAACGGTACCTCGGTCGAAACTGATATCGATTTGACAATGTCAAAACAACATGACGTAGATATAAAATCGGGCAACGTCTATACTATGAGTTGCAAAATGATTGGATCAAACACGCATCGAAACGATGCACTGCACTTCGGCAGGGACACCCAGGTTCAACTAACTTCACACGGTGGGAAGAATTCGGATATTGATTTTGCGCATGTCAACAAAATGTCCATGGTAGTACTAGGTGTGGTATTTAGCAGAGAAGTGGTACCGCCTGAAGACGCGACGGCGGTCAAGTCGGTGATTCTCACTGTTAAATCAGTAGATCACGACCCTGTGGTATGTGATACGTTGGTTTCTCTTGGAACTGGAATAGAAACTGATGGATGATTCCATGAATGATTAGGATAAATGCCCAGTGGTATGGATGACAAAACATTACGTGGCGGCGTCGATGGACACAAACGCTGTAAATCGCGGCTTGAAACTCGGCAGCGAGGTCCAGATAGCGGGAATTGTCAAAGGATATGATCGTGAAACCTTCATGTGGGAATCAGAGGTTTGTTTAAATGACTTATCTCATGTTTATGCGATATTGACGTGCATCTTCGGGTGTAGGCGTATGATTTAACGGTGTGTGGGGTCAATGCGGAACTTGGGGCGGAGGATTCAGTGGAGACCTGCGTGCCCACGGAAATGGCTGTGAAAAAGTTAGTCTTCAAAACATTCCGAACATATTCAACCAAACTGACCCGTGCCTGTAGCACTGTTCGTCGCAGAGATGCTCGACGTCGTGGTGTTTCGTTGGTTAAGCGCCGCGTTCATCCCAATGTGATGTGCTTAAAGCGAAGTTTAAGTCGCAACCGATGGTTAGCTTGGGTTGCTGCGAACAAACATAAATTGCGAGGATGGTTCAATGTGCGACGAAGGCGGTCATTGATATAATCCGCCCAACAGTACACTGCGGTATCGAGGAGCTGGGGTCTCAATGGATCCTCTCAAGAAATATCGCGGCTATTTTAGGGATAATTTTGTATTCTCAGTGTGAATTGTTTTCTTTGCACACGATCACATTTATTGGGCATGTTCGCTTTATGCCATGTGTAAATACAATATATCGCTTTGTATATTTGGAAACATTCACGAGTATATTGAGTAGTCCCTTGACACATTTTCGCGAACCCGTATCGGTCCTAGATTGGGCACTCTAATGCGAACTGGTTGCGGTAACACACGACGGTATAACCGAAGATAATGGCGGGCGTGATTCAATACTCCCATCCGTCCAAACAGATGACATGAAGACCGGCAGAGACAAAGCGATGACTGTGACCATTGTTGTCAAACATAAGCTTCAATTGGCGACGAATTGGGGATGAGTGAAATCCCAAGGATTGTGATTTATCAAATCTCACTGCAGACTGTGAGCATATTTGTATTATTCAGCTGTTGAAATGGGGTATTGCGCTGTATATCGGGAGGCAATCACAATGAAAGCCTTGCTTAACATGGCATTACCACCCACTGTGGGGCTCAGTAGAAGTCTGAGTAACAGTATAATAGCAGTGAACAAAATCACGTTCCGGAGGCTCATGTATGCGAAGGAGGTCGGATGCCTAATAGTGCCTTTTGTTAAAGATTGTTATAGGATGACACTGTCGGGTTGTTGCTGCCAAGATGGATTCAGGGAAATATGGCACATAATGCAACAGTGCCGTATCTCCGAATGTATCGATCAGGTTATGTGTAATGTTCCCCGATGCAGGCTTTGTTAGATCATAAGCGAACTTGATTGAGGGAGGATGCCATGACAGATGTTGACGGGGTACGTCGTGAAGAACAGAATGAAATATGGACCCACGACAACGCCAGTGGAAGACTCCCACACTGTGACGCTACTGCCCTTGGAAGATAGATCGGTGAAATAAAGCGTGGATTCAACGTGGGTCCTGCATGGCACCCTGGAGAGAACCGTCCGCAAGCTAAATTGTTGGAACAGACCCTGAAATTAGACAGACACGAACATGTCATTTGGCTAGAGCCGTGGTTTTAATAAATATATATTCTCAATCAATGAGAGAGGGAAGTCGTTATTTCCTCATTGTCTACTTCATAATAACCACAAGATGCCGAAGGTTGCAGCTCGGAGTCGCAAAGAGAATCACGAAAAAGTTTTACTCAAACGCTTCAAGAACGAAATTCCGAATAACGTTGGCCAATGCAACGACTATTGTGATCATTGCGGCGCGGCGCATTGGAAAAGAGAAAAAATCAAAGCTCGCGGGCGTCAACATCCAGCACACTATTCTATGTGTTGCCGAGGGGGGCAAGTAGAACTACCCCAGCATTATTTTGACTACCCGCCGGTCCCACAACTGTGGTACGATCTTTTGACCCTTGACAATCCTGGTACGTTAGGTCTTTCAGCACTGCAGAGGTGGATTACTGATCCTATCTTCAGATGGTAGGAATTTTCGGGATAACATAAGAGCGTATAATAACAGTCTAAGCTTCACTTCTTTGGGGACAACTGTCGACACGTCTGTAAATGGCCCATATGGGGTTCGTTGCTTCAAAATGAACGGGCAACTAACCCATCGGATGGGCAGTATCTTGCCGCCTGAGGATGAAAATTATTCGTTTGCTCAAATATATATCATGGGGCCAGAAATAGAGGACGAAGCGGGACATCGAGTGAAAGTATCGGGGGTTAAGATTGACGCATCAATTATGTCTCGATTGTTGAGGTTTCTCTACGACTTCAACCCTTATGCGAAACAATTCAAATCTGCTTACGCCATCTGGAAACAGGATAGATCTTTGGCAATCAGGCTGAAGTCAATCCAACCCACTGCTCATGGTTCATCGGGGCATGATATCAGGACGTATGTTAGGCCTTCAACGACCGAAGTTGCGATGGTAATCGGCAAAGATGGTGAAATTGGGTCGGGGGAAAGGGACATCATATTGACAACTGAGGCTAATTGTTGGGAGAGGATCTCCGATTTGCATACGGGCTATCTACCTTTGCGGTATCCAATCCTGTTTCCGTATGGTCAAGCAGGATATGATTCATATTACAGAGTACCCAGTGAATATAGTAAGTACTGTCGTATCTCAAAATGTTGTGACGTAACTAACCTTTAATCAGATGACGGTGCAACTGTTTCGTCTCTGGCTTGGTTTGCATATTTATTGTTCGATAGACGCCATCAGTTTTCGAATATACTAGCATCAAGAATGCTACTGCAAGAATTTTGCACCGATTTATACGTGTGCGTCGAGCATAGTCGGATGTCTTATTTTCGCAGCCACCAAGAAGACATTAGGTCCGAATTATATTCCGGCGCGATTGAGGCTTTAGGGAGGAACGATTTTGCGATTGGGAGACGCGTAATTTTACCGGCGTCACACATTGGCAGTCCTAGGGCGATGGTTCAACTATACCACGACGCAATGGCCCTGGTGCGACATTTTGGTCAACCCAGCTTTTTCATTACGATGACAGCCAATGATTATTGGCCCGAAATTCAGAAAGAATTGTGTTACGGTCAGAGTGCAACTGACAGACCCGATATCATGACAAGAGTTTTTAACTTGAAGCTGAAGGATTTGTTAACAGACATCAATCATAAAGGAAGATTGGGCGACTGCGTTTCACACATATCTACAATAGAATTCCAAAGTCGAGGGCGGCCTCACTGTCACTTTATTCCCATCATGACGAGGAATTCGACACCAAGAACCCCCGATGCTGTCGATCTAATAGTTCGTGCTGAAATCCCTGATCCCGAATCAGAACCCTTACTTTACGAAGCAGTAACGAAGTTTATGTTACACGGTCCATGTAGAGAGGGCAGTCCTTGCTGGAGAGATGGCAGTTGTCGTTTCCACTTTCCAAAAGATTTCGCGGAAGAGACTACAATGACAGATGATGCGTATCCAACTTACCAACGGCGGG